>JABCKU010008266.1:0-30326 GCA_018221655.1 Myochromella boudieri
CTTTAGACTTACCCCGTGCAACGAAGATAACCTCGTCCTGTCACTTCCGTTTGATCAGTGAGGCTGCCGGAACACGACAGCCTTTCAGTCAACCAGACAATCTACTAGAGTATATGTTGCCCGTCCACCAAAGTGGTGGGAGGGAATGGCCTGAACTCCCACCATCCAATTGTGATCACAGCACTCCGATATGATACATATGCATAACGAACAAGTGTTCTAGACATATACGATATGCGGCTGCATAGCAGACGTGAGGGAGACAGGTAACCGCCGCCTGCCCGTTTGAGGTCTATTCCTAGAGAGTCAAAAAAAAATAACCCGTAACGTGTAACGTGTAACTTGTAGGTGTAAGGTGTAAAGATATGGTGGGGTTATAAGATATATATACATATAAGTCTCGGTGATGGGTTGTTGATTATTGGTTTTTGTGGTACATAGTACAATGAATGAACGATGGATGAACATCGATAGCGGGGTGTATGTGGTCCGGGTGTATGGGTGCACGCATGGGGGGTGTACATGTACAAAGTGAGGGAGGCCGTGTTGAGCTATACAGAATTGCGTTGTATTGCTATATGAGATATGGGCCTGAGCTGCTGAGCATGGTGGGTGTGCTCGTCCGTGTTGAAGATCGAGCGCAAAAAGAAAAGAACCCATGTGAAGTTTGTTTGGCCAGACCGGGTGAAGAGGCCATCATCCCATCTACCTACTCTACCTTCACCTTCCCTACATCCCCCAAACCCTGCCCCACTCTCACCTTCTCCCCCGCCTTCACACTAAACTCCCATGCCTCCGGCGCCTCAAACACCAAGACAATGGTGCTCCCTAAACAAAAACCACCCATCTCCTGGGCGGCAATGAGGGGCTGGCCGTGGAGGACGGGGGAGGCGGCGGCGTAGACGGCTTCGGAGTAGGTTCCCGGAGGCGGGGGGCGGCCGCGGAGGTTGGTTCGGAGGGCCTGTGGGAGGTTAGTTAATGTGGGTGGTAAAGGTGTTAAGAGTAAGGGTGCTTACTTGGTCAAAGTTGATCTTAATGCTGCCGACGTTTGTTGCGCCGACGGGGACCATGCTAAAGAAGCCGTGTTTCCACCGGCCGAGCAGGGCGACGCGTTCGTTGAGGACAAAGAGGTTTTCTAGGCGTTTGGCCATGTATGGGGAGACAGAGTATAGCTCGCCTGGGGAAGTATGAATATTGTTACTTGATGAAGGACATTGCAGAATGTGGGTGGACTTACCAACGAAGTGCCGTCGTTTTTCGACAACCCATGCTGTGGGACTGTGGAAACGGTGGTAGTCGCCGGGTGCGAGGTAGATCACGGTGAAGAAGAGAGCGTTGCCTGGCTTGACAGTCTTCCCGCTTGCACTCCGCCCAGACCGTGCGCCTGGCGCTGCAGCCTTGACGCCCATCTCCAGTGCCACGGATGCGTCGTGCACGAGGGTCTCCTGGATACTTGCCTCGGGCTGTACGGATGCATCGACCTGGGCACCAAACTTTTTCGGAGGAGCACCGGGCTCGACGGGGGAATCATCAATGTCAGTCGTTGGTGTACTAGTCCCAGAGGAAGGTGTTGCTGCACCAATGAGCTGGTCGAGGCTATACTCGATGCCATTGACGTTGGCAAATTCCCGGTCATCGACAATGCTGAGATCGCGGTGGTGATGATGGTGGTCTGCCGGGGTAGAGATGACAGAAGCTGGGGAGCCGGGGCGTTCGACGCCGAGGAGGGCGTCAAGGGAGTAGGTGATGCCTTTGACTTGCTCAATGCGAAGGTCGTGGATGGTGCCGAGGTGGAGGATGGTGCCGTCAGCGGGGGAGACGAGAGCGGCGGGGGCGACGGGTCGTGCACCGGGTTTGAGTTTACGGTAGAAGAAGGCACCCAGAGAAGGGTAGGAGGCGAGGTCGGCTGGCTCAATCTCATCAAGGTTGCAGCCAAAAGTGTAGGCATACAGTCGGAATCCGTATGGTCGCAGCCACACAGGCAGCTCGAGGGAGTTGACATAACCCCATAGTCGTGACATGTTGCGGAGGGGGAGTGCACCGATAACATGGACCTGTAGATAGTGAATAAAATTCAAATAGACGACCAGGGCACTTGCCTGCCATGGCCCCTTGAGACGGATAATCTCGTGGCCATCCTCGTCGACGTGCACTTCTTTGCTCGCTCGCCGTGCCTTTTTGCGGTACTGCATCGCCACCAGCAGCAGTGCACCAACTGCCAGCGGTAGCGGATACCACTTCGTTGGTGTCTCTGTCCACGCATTCATTAATTTACCTGCAAAATAGTCTCAGCACCCGCTTCCAATACGCCATTCAAATACACACGATAAAACGGGAGGGCCACTGCGCCCTTCGAGTGCAGCCCGCTCCCGTTCGAGCCCTCCCCGCCCGTCCGGCTCGAGTACGCACGGTTACGCACAGTGCGTATCAAGGCATTCGTCTTGTTCGTGCTGTGCACCCAGCATTTCGCAAACACACTCGACGCAGAGGCAGACGAGGCATTCAACACACGTGAGGCAGCGTATAGTGGCTTTCGCCCCTTCGTTAGGATAGTCTTTCTACTGAAAAGCATCAGTGGGTGGGTCTACTGTAAGTCTATAGGGAGCTCATATAGAGCGGTGGGTCGTGTGCTGGAATGAGGGGAAAGGTGCAATTGTTGGGGGATGTGGCTTCGGCTACGTACGAATTCAATGCCCGCGCTGCCTCGTGCGATGGCGGCACCGTCACGCGGGCTTGTGTCCCCCTAATCAAGTTCAACTTCATCCAGAGTGTATTCGATGTTTTTCCATACAGAATGTGAACAAGAAGCAAGGAGATTGTTTTTTTTTTCATGCCATGTGGATCCCATGTGCTTGGAAAAATGCCTTTTAAGGGCACATGCTCCGGTGCTGGTCTTGTTTCTCCCTACTACTGCTCTTTGGGAGTCTTTGGGCTTAGGCAGGACCTCATTTCGGGTTTAGATATACTAGCTTTATGATAGCGTTTACAACTACCTGATTGTAATATTTTGGAGCATCACACCACCATAAGAAATTGGGCTTTTTATCATCACCCTACCAATCGAACTTCCAAACATATACTCCCATAAACTAGCCCTGTAGTGGACCTGCCTCTCCGCAAACATCCTGCCCCACATAGTGAATACTCGGGGCTGGGTCAATGTCTATTCCGTTTCTCCAAGTTGTTCGCGAGCCGTCGTTGGCTGGTACAACCACAATGCCATGGGTATAACCTGCTACTAATGGTCAGATTTTCTTCTAAACTGTGCACAAACGTCTCATACATTCGCAGAAAGTTGTTGGTTTAAAGCAGGGTGGGCAGGGTATGCTCGTAACTCCACCACGTACTACCATTTGGTTAAACGGCTGAGTAAGACGGGACCCTGACAGACGCTGTTCCTACGTTCACCTTTCGTGCGTGGGGGACCCCAGAAAAAGTGCAAGATGGTTCAGCCTGCTACATAGCCCGTTTTACAAGTTTCCAAACGATTTACGGGCGATGAAACGCCTAACACCTCCTTCCCACTTCGTCAAGAGAATCACTGGCACATATCACCGGTTAGGAGGCTGGTGGACTCACACTTAGGGAACACGAGTCAGAATACCTGGGTAGCACCTAAAACCGGCACCTAAAACCAAGCTCAAAGACGTGTGCTGCTCATTTGACCACGGCTCTCTACGTGCTAGAAGGGCTGGAGCCTCCAATGAGCAAGTTCGCTAAAATTCAGCCAGGGACGTGGAACATATGTCGCACAGACTGGGAGTGAACTGCGGAGGAAGAAGCTTGCCGAGGATTGGCCAAAAGGTCCGGGAATGCCTGAGTTGTAGATGATGATAGACATCCATTCCTTGGGATAGGCATCAACTGTGGATATTCGTGATGCGTTGAGTGACATGCTGGCGGGAAGGCGAGCTGGAACTTGGAAAAAGAAGATGCGAATTGGATTGGGCTGACGGCTAGCTAGGGAGAAGGGTAGGCTTTAGTGATGAAGGGAGGAAATGGAGAGGATGAAAACGAGAAGGCGGAAGAGGAAGATGTCAAGCCTACACTGGACTCCTCTCTGGACAGGACAGACACGTTTTAATCGACCAGTCTATCATATTCAGAGCTCTCATATTCCGGCTGTCAGGAATCGCCCTCGCGCCTTGGAAAGTTCTTGTAGGTGGCAAGTTCCGCACGCTGAAGAAGCGCGCCGCACATCTAGCGAGGAGGGCTGCAAGATGATGGTGGGCTGGGAACAGAACGAGAAGCAACGGGAAGTTTCAGCTGCTCTTGAAAAGATTGCAAAGGAAGTTGACACGAAGCACATTACTACAGGTGAGTTCTATTTAATGCCACTTTTGGAGGGCAATAGGCTGATGGGATAACTTTATAGTTGTTATTGGATACTTACTCCAAAGATCCCTTGCGCCTTCCCGATCATTGGTGGTCGTAAACCTTTATGCTCTGAGCCCATCGTCCTTGTCATCATGCAACTTAAAATTGGTATTTGGGCCATGAATGCATCCCCACTACATTTTCTCCGAAATATTATTGTGTGTTTTACAACATGAAAAATGTCCCAGATACATGCATCTCTCTACCTGTACGCCTACTTCGGGATATGTGCGACGTGGGGATGTTCAGGTAGCGAAACAGTTGGCGACGTAGGGAAACGCGCGGCCGCCACTGAGTCACCATTGGCGTCCCGATCTTCGTTGAAGAAGTGTGGGGAAGTTGGCACAATAGGAGGAAGATATGCACTGTTCTCCGAGCGCGTCGAACGAGCAGACAACGGCCGAGAACCTTTGCCAGACTTGTTGGCAGGGACAGCATTGGTGTAGGTTAAGGACATCGGCACAGATTTCCTTGAGCGCCTTGGCACATAAGCTGGTGGCATGAATGGCGGCCTGGGCACAGGTGGCGGCTGCATCGTAAACGGGTATCCCTTCACGTCCAGCCCCATAGAAGCGTTTTGGTTCACAATATGCGCATTCGCCCGGCACTTCTCTACATCTCTTATGCGTTCTCTCCTCTGCTTTCGCCGATGGCGGATGGCTAGCCATACTGCGAGAGGGAACATACACCCGACGATGGCCAAGGGGACAGCGAAGGACACAGGATTCGGAGACGGGTGACTGAGGAAGATGTGCGGGAATGGGGTTGCTGAGCCGTCTGTGTAGTTTCTTCGAGAGTGGGATCCATGTACGGAACCGATAGGAGGGTCAGAAGCTTCAGTTGAGTTGGATGTGAACGATGCCGTCGATCCTGGCTGTGAGCCATACAGAGCCATTGATCCTGAGTCGTTTACATCTTGCTTCGGAGATGACCCATCCGCTGTACAAAATATAAGGCTCCATTACAGGAGTAGAGCTGGAAGAACTCACGAGTCAGGGTGAAGCAGGGGGACTCGAATATACCGCCATTCTCATCTTCCATCCGTAGGTTAAACGAACGAGGATTCTTCGAATCCCGAGGAACTTCCCTAAAGGTAATTTCAGCTCCCAGAATTAATTTAAATCCAATCGAGTGTTACTTACAAGGACGTAAAATAGGTCCCCTCATTATCTTTACGATTGACCGCCGGCCACACAGCTAGACCGCATACCGTAGGATTCTCAGCTTTGACCTCTTCGTGCCTGCGAGATTGAGGAGTAGAGATTGTGGAACAGGAGCACAAGCGAAACGACGGAGCAGCAATAACCTTCGACGCCTTCCACTCGACCCCGATCCTATCCACAGGGGAGAAAGTCGCTCCGTTGGTGGGCGTAATCCATGAAAACCCGTCAGCCATTCGAAATGCCAGAGGTAACTATCAAAGAAAAAGGAGGTACGAGGACACGGGATGTGGGAAACAAGTAGAGAACGTTTGAAAGTATACAAAAGAATGGGTGGCAAAAAAAAAAAAGCAAACTCGACCGTCAAGGCCAAAATAGAAGGGATAGTAAGAGCACGACCAGCGTTGTGAAGAAGAGTGAATAAAAGTGGCTGGCGGCATCGCTGAGACTTTTATACAGAGATTGGGTCCAGCCTGATGGGCCATTTCAAAGTGGCTGACCAAAGAGGGGTATTAGGCAGCAACCACATGCCGTAGGCGAATTGAAGAGAGATTCCAAATGAGTGGCCAAGGTAGTGGTGGCCAATGCGCGTGGCTGCTGGGTTAACAAAACATCGTATCTGTACAGTTTCTGTGTTCTTGATAACATATCCACAAACAAATTTTGCTCAAGAGTGGTGGCAAGGCAAGGACTGACATAAATGTGGGCAACATGTTGAACAAAGCCATGGAAGAGGAGTTATAACGAATTGATTATTATGTAAAGGTTGTACAAAACGAAGTCGACAACATCATTCAAGGACATGTTCAAGGGAAGACAGAAAACACTTCATTCATGATTGTATGGCTCGCATCTCGACGGGCTAACCAAACGCAACGTCATTCCACCGCTCACCCCGTAGGCTAAACTCCCCTCGAAGCCTCTTCCTTCAATTCCTACCGCGGGTTCCGAATCACTAGAGACTACTGGCGTGAGGGGTCCAACTTCCGACGCTGGTGAGCCCAAAGCCGTTGCGGTGTTCCCAAGATTTGTGTCCGGCATTTCTGGCGACGTTGGCAGTACGAGGCTCCAGCTAGACCCCCGGAAATCCCGTGGAAAGTAAGCGTCGTCGGGCTGATCTTGCGTCTCAGGTACAATAAGGGTAAGCAATGTCCGTTTTGCTTTAGCTTTCACCAAGGAACTCGCTGAACGAAGTCCGAGTCCAATTCTGGGTAAGCGTCCCTGGAAGAGTCCGTGGCAAGTTTGAGGTACGTTGGTGCAAATTGACGCCCTTGATAAAGCCGCGGCGGAGTTATTGTAATTGAAGCCGATTCCCCCTCCTATTTGTTCCACTCCTTGTGGTAAATCCAAAACCGGTGAAGGTAGGATGTTTACTTCAGGAGTAGAGGCGCTGGCAAGTCGAACTTTCTTTCGGAATTTGTTTTGAAGTGACAGAGTACTAAGAGTGGAGAAACGCTGTTCGGGGAAAACAAGAGACCGAGATTTGCGAAGCTTGCGAGGATGAGAAGCGGTATCTGGATGGCTATGGGAGCTGACAGGCAAGACCTCGACTTCCGAGTCCAGAGTATCCCAAAACGAAGTCATACGATCTTGAGGGTTGGCGCCAGGCTTGGGAACGTCTGGTGGCGAGTCATGGAGAGTCATGGCACTATACACGGTAGGTTCCGAAGGCGTAATAGCAGCTTCTACAGGTGGCGATAGGTGATCCAGAAAAGAGGATACTCCAAAGATCTCTGGAAGCGCTGGAAGAGGCCTCAAGCGAGGAGGATCAGTAGAGACATCAGCCACCGCAGTCCGGTTGACAAAGTTCGATGTCTTTCGCGAGCTTGTACGGGCTACAGAGGCAACTTGATCAACTGGACAGCGCGGTGTACGAGGGTGGCTGGTATCTGGTTTTGGCTGGGATGAAAAAGGAACTAGATTGAAGAGTGAGATAATATTCACGGGTGAAAAGGCTTTTGTCAGAAGGAAGCAAACCTCGAACGCGTTTCAATGCTACTTTCCGCCAGTCACTAACACTTATCGCATTAGCAACGAGCTTCCAGGCACACGCCGTACTCACACTCCAAAAAAGTAGTTATGCTTCTGGATGCCCAAAAGACTTAAGCGTGCCATAGGATTCCGCTCAACGCACTACCAAAAAAATATTTAGCACAAGGAAGTGACAGGGGAATGGGCCGTGCCTTAGTAATAAGGTCTGCAGAAACTGCATCAAGATGAGGGGACAACATAACTGGACTAATTGCATTGTCTCCGACAGTTGGTGAGAGCAGCTAAGACCGAGAACCAGTTAAGACTTCAGGGTGAGAGTAATGATGATAGTAACTACCTTTCCCAAGAGTAGGAAGTGTAGTAGCATGCCAAATCCCCAACAATCAACAGTAAAGTCGTGAGCCCATCGAAGGACGAGCTCCGGGGCATGAAATACAGAAATGCCTTCAACAGGTTTCCTACAAAACGAGGATGCGTGACGTTCTCCGAATTCATCCGGTTGTTGTACTAATCCCGATGAGTCGAAACCACTGACAATAATGTGGCCGGCGTCGTCTATGATAAAGTTTTCTGGGCTCAAGTTGCGATGGACGATGTAAGCGGTATGTAGAACAGATAAAGCGTGGATCTAAAGGTGATGAGAAGAGTGAACCAGGTCATACAACCTCTCACAATTTCACTGGCAAAAAAGTGTGCTCGCTCAAGTTGGAGCTTACCCTCCACGTTGACAATATCTTGTAGAGTTCTTTGGGGATAGTGTTCCTATCGATAGTCAGCAAAGGAGAATAGCATAGAAGAATAATTATTACCATGACAATACAAAAGTAATCCCCATCCCAAAACGTCCAAGGAATCTGTGGAATAAATGGGGCTCTAAGGTTCCTGACAACTTCCAAGATTGTCTGTTCGGATGGCGTCTGTGGACAACTGTGAAAGGTCTTGCAGTCATAAAGTCGACCAGTGTCCCGTTTTCTGACCAGAGAAGCTGCCTTCCCATGTGAAGGGTTGCGCAAATACTCAAAATCACCGATCGAGATCGTCTGGTGCGGTTAGGATCTTGCATTATGTTGATACTGATAAACCAGGTACCTTGATGCTATCCGGCCTCGAGGGCTCGGAGGGCTCCTCCTCAATAGTGGTCAACGTTCGAGGTGCTTTGGGGCACATAATGAGAATTTCCTGCCAATTTCATCAGTCACAAATCAGTATATGATTTAAAACTAGACGGACATCGACATCTTCATCAACCCATTCTATATCCAACTCTCTTATGTCGGTGAAGCGCTGCTGACTGGTAAGCCATTTATCAAAAGATCAAAAATATCAGACAGACTTCAATATCATAACTCATGTCGGCACTTGCTCTCTGAGTTTCGTTTTGCCAACTCAATAATTCCTCCTCGATTAATCCGGAGAAAGAATCCTGGAACACGGGCGTGAGGGACTTTTGTAATGGCCCATCGAGTGAGAATTATCAATGACTCACCGAAAAGGGCAGAGTGTCAGTCAGGTCAAAATCAATCTGGGGAAGAGGGGAACTCGCAAAATCACACAGGGCGGGCGAAGATAGACATAGCGTGGAGGATGGGGAGAGCATCTAGCCAAACGGTTGAAATAAGCGCAGGAAGTTACAGCAGAGGGGCCCACTCACCAAATCAGGCGAACCGTAATGACTTGACAAAGAATTTGACATATTGTATTCGGCAGCCTGTGTAGTAGTTGTCGTACAAAGTGCCAAATGGCATGCGCAAACGGCAACCTATTTTCGGAACTGGGTATCTCGCTACGATTCCCTTCAATTACCGTAGTTTAAATGGACCAAAGGATTCTAGATATGGCGTGATTCGGAGAAATATTATAGGAACGAACCAGAATAACTTGAGAGGGTAGATGTTGAGAACGTTGAAAGGAGACTCAGAGTGGACCAAGTTGAACTACTCTCGATTAAGTCACGTGATTGCGAGGATATTAAATTTATTGATATTAATAATGATTTACACTCCTCAAACCGTGTCCACAACTTCTCCCAAGATTTTATTATAGTTCTTTTGTTACAAACCACCTCATTCGCCATATTACTGGTCATACGTTTTCAAAGGTCTAATGGTGGCCATATGGACCCCTTTGCCCACCGTCTTCTGAATTTCGTTCAATACCTTTCTTTATTTCTGCCATCCAGTCTGTTCTCAACACCACAAAGAGCTCACCAAGCCCAACAAAGAATAAGCCTACCACTTGGCCTGAATATATATTTCAGAACTGTTACTTGCAGAGGTTACTTCATAATGCTCACCGATCCAGAGGCCTTGAAGTCCTAGTCTAGTTCTATTATGGAACGCCAGGGTGATACCCATTGGCAGAGCAACCACATAATAGGCGACAAAGTTGAAGGCAGCTCCAAGATGCTGACGTCCTGAGGACGTAAGTTTCAGTTTAGTTCGGTGAGCTCACGGCTATCAAAGAGATGAATTTTACCTTGACCACGTAGCACACCACCACATGAGTTCGCAAGACCATCAGCGATTTGGAAAGAAGCGACCAATGGCATGACCATGGACACAAGCCTAATCACATCCAGGTCGTTACTAAAGAGGTAACCATAGACCTACGTGCAACAAGAGAATTATGACCGTCAGCTAGAGAGACGCAAGATGCGACATGTACGAACATCCTTGCATAAGATCATCACAATCATGACGATAGTTCCAATAATCACGCTGAGTATGGCGGATGCGTAGGTTGCACGTTTTGCGCCAAAGGCAGAACGAGCTCCAATATGATTACCGACTCGGGTGCTTGCCGCCACTCCGATACCAAAAGGAATAGTGTTCAAAACTTCGAGTACAGATCATATCAGTACCACATTGTCGCATGCATGTAGGTGTCGAGAACCTACTTTGGTCAGTTGTCATGATAATGGACTGTGCTGCAAGCGGCAAGTCACCAAGGCGGCCGGCAGCCAGAGCCACAATCTCAAAAGCAATCCTAGAAGGGGGAGTTGATCCATTGAGTATTACAAGTAGCTGTTAAATTTATACCATTCAGTCCCAACCATCACAATACCAGGAATTGCGAGTTTGAGAAATAAATAACAATTCCTCAGGTCCAGAACTACCTTCATCTGAATGCCACCCCACGCCCCATTACTTCTGTGCATGGGTGATAACGTGGTATAGATAGAAAGGAGAGCGAAGCATAACCAATATGTCAAAGCAAGTGCGACAGGTGACCCCAAGAGCCCCAGAGACGTCCCATGAATAAACCAGATATTTAAAACCAGATTTACTGGGGATACGAAAAGAAGAACGATTGTGGAGGCTTTCATAATTCCTTTTATACCGCTTTAGTGTTTACTTACACCAGAAAAAAAATAGAGAGCAAACCTTGACACTGAATAAGAGCCATTTAAGGATTGGTCGGACCATGAAAGAGTAGAACCCACTTGTAAGTACTTCTTAAGCGACTCAAACCCAATATACCCGGGGGCACCCAATGCAAGTACACGCAAGAAAACTTGCACATCCCTGCTCAGATTGGCCGGTTGCCCAAGTGCGAGCAAAACGGGCTCCATGTTAGCCCAAAGAACGCCGACTGGGATGAATAGAAGGTATAGTAAGATGACACATCGCTGAAAATGGATGGACAGGTCCGTCGGTACACCACCCGTAAAAGCTTGCGACCCCATTGTATCGAGGGCGGTTGTGCCTCCAAGCGCCACGCACCAACCTGTTGAAAACCCGTGGGATCATCCTAGAGAACAAGAATTGACCGTGTACTCGCCAGTCACAAAAGCGATCATTAGAGCGATAGCGGCCACCGAAAGTTCATCTGGCCCAAGACGACCAGCAACCACAATCGATGCTGTTTGTACAGAATTTTGTAATGTGTAGGAAAGAATCACTGATCAATAAATTTGATGGTAGTTTGTTGTTGTTTTCATTGTGTGTACTTGAGAGTTCAACTTACTCACCTGGTACGGAATCCCACAAAATCGACCAGAACAGGCTACGCATGGATGGCTGGCCGACTCTACTTATACTCTGATCTAAGTTGCTCTGACTCAGAGGGCTCCTGCGGGACGTGGAGCTGGAAACCGCCTGATAACCATCTTGGTGACTGTCTCGTTGGTCACAGGGCCTAGGTCCGCCTGACAATAGCAGTGGACGCCGCTCGTCGTAGGTCGCATGATTGGACATATCGTTGTCGGTGGGGGGACTCTAGAATTTGGATCCGATGCTCTGATTATAGACCTGTTTTCCTTGCCTCGTTGTAAAAGCCACGTTTGTTGCCGAGTTCCTATCGGACATGTCGATTTGAAATCCAAGAGATAGGTTCTACTCTCATCCGCCGCTTATTCCCTTCACAGGTATCTATCTTTACCCTGGGTTCTGGAAGTCCTCGTCATATCTTTCACGACTTACAAATCTCTGTGACTTCTCGCCACTTGACCAAAACTTTTGAATTGTCATTTCAGATAACTGGTAGTCCCGTGGGCCCTTCGCAGCCTTGAGGCAAAACACGATGCATCCTTCTACCAGGAAATTGTCACTTTTTTTTCTGCCTCGTTCCTATTCACTCCATGGCCTGAGAAGATTACAGGTCCGAGATATCGTCAATCGCCGGCCCGTTTTCTCAATCACGACCATTTAAAGCAGTTCTATGTTCCACGAATCACATCTTGACTTTCAGCAATCTTCCCCACTTTTATCATGAAGTCGTTCATTATACCCCTGCTACTTACTCCGGCTTTGGTTTACGCTCATGATCATGTCCATTCCGAGCACGATCAAGTGCCTCTCGACTACGTACGGTTCCCATCGGAGACATACAGAGGCTTGAATGGCGAAGGTATGCATGAATTTAGATCATGTATAGTCTATTCCAAACGACAAAACTTTCTTAGTTACTGCTGATTCCGTATTTTCGGGAATAACAACATTCGCCAAGTTGCCTTGGGTTCAATGCCTCACAAGACAACGCGATGTTCCCATCGACATCGCTTTCCTTGGTGCTCCTTTCGTGAGTAAGATCTAATATGGTCCCGATAAAAAATATAACACTTGTTTTTCAGGATACTGGTACAAGCTATCGTCCTGGCGCACGTTTCGGCCCGGGTAAGTGGTTGTATAAGTAGAGCCTTAGTTTTTTTATAACCCATTTTTCATTTTCAGCGGGTATTCGGGAAGGCTCCCGACGTCTGACTTTATATGGTGGCTATAATGTGCCACTCGCAGTCAACCCTTTCAAGGCGGGTCTTAGGATCGTTGACTGCGGTGACATCCCCGTAACGTAACTCTCATTCATACATCTCATTTTACAATCGATTCAGAACGATTATTCTACAGTCCATACGACAATAAGTATGCGATTAAGCAAATCGAAGACGGACACAAGTCAATACTCCAAAGGGAGTCTTTTTCCCCGCTAGCAAATGACTCGCTCACGGGACAACGTCTTACTCCGATATCTCTGGATGGTAAAAACCACCCACGCATCATCACCCTCGGTGTGCTCCAAATATATACGTTCGCTGATCATGCAACTTAATAAAAAACTTAGGTGGCGATCATACCATCGTTCTACCACTACTTCGTTCAATCAATTCTGTCTACGGCCCAATATCAGGTTAGCATAAACTTGGTGATTAGAACTTGAACGCCGCTAAGCTATATCTCAGTTATTCATTTCGATTCTCACCTCGGTGTGTAACGAGAGTTAACAGACCCAATAGATATTGATTAACCCTCTTTCATCAGACACTTGGAAACCTTCTGTATTCGGAGGTGCCCCTTCAGACCAGGCAGCTATCAATCACGGCACGTACTTCTACTGGGCAAGTCAGGAAGGCTTGATTAGAAATGGATCATCAATTGCAAGTATCCACGTCCCCTTCCTTTCTAGCCGTTCATCGGCGCTCTACTTGAAGTTCTGTGATCCTAGTTTTTTCTTTATAGCACGGAGCCATTCGCACGACCCTTTCTGGTCTTGCGGACTACGACAATGACGATGCCTCTGGTTTCCAACGTATTGAGGCCCGGGAGATAGACACTATTGGTAGGCTATGAACAGGTTGTATACTCGTCGCCCATTCTCACATCCGTCTCATTTTACAGGTACTGACGGTATAATCAAGAAAATTCGTGAGACCGTTGGCGACCGACCCGTTTACTTGTCTATCGACGTTCGTAAATTATCATTTATCATGTCACGTAACCACGCTAATGATCACGTTATATACATCAGATTGATTCCATCGATCCTGCATTCGCTCCTGCTACTGGAACTCCTGAGACTGGTGGTTGGTCGACCAGGGAACTTCGTACGATCCTCAGAGGTCTCGACGGTCTTCACATCGTATCTGCAGACATCGTCGAAGTCGCACCAGCTTATGACACGAATGCTGAGGTATGCTCACGTTCAATCTGGCTATTTATCCTGTCGCTTACGAAGTGTACTTGGTGCAGTTGACGACTATGGCTGCTGCTGATGTATGTTCTCTTCTTCTGGATTATAGCGGACATTACGCTCAATATTCATTTTAGGTCCTATTTGAGGTATTAAGCGTTATGGTAAAAACGCCGTTGGGCAAGCTCTGAGTGACAAGCTGGCTTCTGCTCCATGTTACGCGATTCATTCTTTCCGCGTGGCATGAGCAAGTTCGGGTTGTTATTCGTATGCATGACTCATTCGTCTAGGTCTTCTTTATAAACTCTGGAATTTCCTGTCGCGGATTCTGGTTTTTTGAACAAAGATTTTTACTTTGGTGTGTATACAGGTTTATATCAAGTTTAGTCTGCATTTCGTAGTGTCAATCGTGTAGTGTATCGTTTATCGTTTACCGGTGCGTATTCGTGTATGGCTATCGACTGATGAGGTATGGGTACGAAACGCCAGTAGTTGGTAAATTTTTCAGGATAGATAGTCCTGTCATTTGACTTGGTCGAAGTACCACAATAACACCTTCTACTCTTACTGTGGCGCATGCGACATTCCATGATTGTCCATCAAGAGCTCCTAGCTTCTAACTCCTTGAGTAGATGTTGCACCCCTTCGTCGATCCCTATGCGTTCGTAATACATCCAAGCCGCTCGAAGGTTGCCCGATGCGTATTCGCTTTCCAGGTCCATGGCTTCCTGAATTTTGCAAGACTCAAGGGTACCAGTGACTGTCAGCGCATACAAGCGTTTTTTCACCTGTCAGACGGTAGTTAGATGCTAGCTCGCTGCCTCCAAACGTTGTAACTTGTTACACACCTCAACCGGTAGAGCCTGGAGCTCACGTGGGTCAATATTTACACGCGATACCGATACGAGAGTGCCGAGATGGAAATGCTGTGCCCCGTGACGAACAATAAACTCTTGTCTTAGCTTACGGTCCGGCAAGACTTTGTCCGCGGTGCTTTTGATAGGGAAATTCTTCTTCCACGAACCTATGTGCTGCATGGGTACGATCTCACGGTTTCGCTCACCATCTACGCGGCTCATGATAAACTCTTCCCCTTTGATTTGTACCCCATTTGAGCAGAGCCTAGTATTCATGCACATCTGTGTATATAATATGTCGAGGATGCACGTGTGCTTACTTGAGGGTGCCTTTCTTCAGTTGGGGTCAGGTCCTCTGCGGGTAGTCATGCTATGTATGAACACACTTTTCTGGCCTTGTCTATATCTTTCCTCAACGGGTTGGTAAGATTGTATCCGATGGGCATATAGTCGCTCTAGGACTTATAAGGACAGATTAGGTTGATATAGTTCGATCCTCACCTGTTTCAGTGCTTTGTTGTCAAATGGAATCATAAAATCATCAAAATTATCGAAGGGCATGTCTTCCTGTGAGCTGGAATGATCTGCTTGACGATCGTCCCCGATCATCCCTCCAACCTCGGACGCGAGAGCTAGATTAGCCACGGGAAAGCCAGAGGCTTCAAAGAGCCCCTTGTTGAACGCCTCGTTAAATCCAACCCTCCGGCAGTCCATTCTTGTGGCCTTCAGGTTCCCTTCAAGATACATTCGAGGCAGCTTCAAGTCTTGCTTGACCTTTTTTGAAAAATTTGACGTCATGGAGAAGATCTCGTTCTGCGCCTGTTAGAGAAAGCCAAAGCGGAAAGGTAGGGTGTAAGAGATGCAACAGATGGTATTGTTGGTAACCTACCTTTCGTGGGAGTGCATTGAATTCTCCAGCATCCATAAGGGCCCGGAACGTCGTCTCGTATGTTCCTAAGTAGTAGTACTTGGAGCCATCCCTCCATATAATCTCGTGAATCTGTTCTGGAATGGTGATCCACTTCCCTTTGTCGTATTCCACCTGCCGCCCGTCACCGTCACTCTCCACAATAAATTGGTATTGAGGTTTTATGAGGGTACCCGTGCACGTGCTATGTTCGTCATGAAAGATCAATTCGCCACCAACAGGCAAACACGGCCTGAAAATGCGTCATATTAATCAAATGCCATGCCGCCTACATCTTAAAGCTCACTTCAAGGAAGACTTTGTCGCGAGTGACTATTGTGACATGGTATAAGTGTAGACACTAACAAGTTCAAAATTTGTATCATACCTTCCTTGCCACTTTCATATACTTCCATGGTGCCTCTTTACTGCAGAACGGTACTAAATTTCTGACACCATCTCCACCGCTGAGATTAGATGTTGGCATATGAATCTCGTCTGATCGTGAACGTTGATGAGTATCTGACACAGCGTCTCCCGGCTGCATACAATTTAATCAGCTTAGTACACAGAGGCTCAAGGCAATGCTGGATCTCGGACGCTTACAGTGTCAGCACGTTCGACGATGCTTATGTTTTCACTCGCCGGCGTGTTCTCATCAGCGCTTAGGTTTTCACCAGCCCTCACACCTTCAGGAGCGTGTGGCTGTTCCAAAAAGGGCTCAGCAGGCATTTCTACGGGTGGTGTTACTGGTGTTGCGCGTTGTAGTCCCTGTAGGATAAGCGCAAGCTCATCCAGAAGTCGGTCATTCTGAGACTGATCAATAGCATTAAATATGACTTTGACTGCCCAAATTATATTGTACGCACCATCGTCTTGTCCACAAGACGGCTGATATGTAACAGTTCATCATTTTGAGACTTGACAAGATCCTGCAACAAGACGATACGTTCCATGGCGCTGAGTGGGAGTAGTGTGTTCATTTACTACGAACTCGGGACGGATTCCATGTCCTCGTGGCTTAGGTGAGGACGAGAGATAGTTCGGCTAAGGCCGATACATGAAACGGTTTCTTGGAATACACATAGTGGCCATTTTGGTCTATTTTTGTTGACCCTTGAAAGTACTTCAGTCTTCCATGACAAGCAGTTCAAATTCCGACCCAAACTTTTACCCCTTTTAACCACGTTATAACATGTCCAAAATCGTCTGCAATTTCATCTACTCTGAATGCCACCAGCTAGGAAACACCGTGACTGTGCCACAGAACGACCACGGCTATGCAAGTATCTCCCGTCGTATTGACCTTCTAAATTCTGTAGGACGCAGTTTATACATTCCCTTAGCGTCTTCCCTCCTTTCTCTGCTCGAAGGTGTCTACAATCCTGCTCCGGCGTTTTACCCTCCTCAGCGATTGTTAGACAAATCGCCGGTATATTGTGTATCTGCATCCTGGGCTATTGGAGATAGTACGGGACCTTATTTTTATTGCTGTTTTCATCAACGTATACCAAAGAGGGTTTTATCCCATCGCAACAGGCTCCAGCTGTAGTTTACACAGCTACACAGGACTTAAAACTCCAGACTCTAGTAGGGCGGCCCAATTGTTCTAAGCCTTACTCGGAACGGGGGTGGTCGACGTTTACAGGCATCCCAACAGCTTGCATTCACTTTTACAGACAAGTCATACTGGCCCATTGTTTGCTATTCACTCATGGGTGTGTTACGAATTTGAATGTGTCCGGCTGCAAACAGCTGTGTCTGACCTACCTACAGATGTAGACGGAGGTACACCTTTCTCTTGCCTTTTTCGTACCTTATGACCATCTCAACAATTTTGCCAGAGGATGCTAATGTGAGTGGCGAAGCACTGGTATCACTGACACTGACACTGCAAACTAGCAATCCCAACTCAACGTAAATAGGAGTGGTCGATGACGGCTGAAAGAAAAACAGCAAGGCTCGATATGACACGCCGACTCCGGTCTTCAAACGTTATCGAGCGCGGCACATCGCGATCTGTCTGGTCGGAATTTCTTATGATGAAGTCAAGAAATGGAAAAAAGCATTATGTCCATCCACTGCCTTTCCGATTTGGGCACTAACTTTCCTCGAAGCAGTTGGTCTTGATTTATCTCCAGTACTTGATTTACTCATTCAACAGGAAGTAGGTATCGTTAATATTAATACCCCCGTTGGCGAACGGTGGATGAGCTCTAGAAAGCTTGCACATGGCGCTGTGCTGCGCCGCCAGGTAGATCTTCCCTGCGGTTTCTCTGGATATGCATGCCTAGATATATATTTGTAGTTTGCTAGGACGGCCGCGTCTGCGATCCCCATAGTAATAATTGAAATCAAGGTGACTGGGTTGGCGTTGAATATTAATGTGGCATTGAGTTTTCTTCGTGATGCCTCCATGAAAATATGTACCATTGGGTTTTCCAGTAGCACCATAGTGAATTTGCACAGAAAAAGTCCATACCAAACTAATCAGGAAGGCACTGCCAGGACTCGAACCTGGGTTTCGAGAATGATTGTTCATATCAGAATCTCGAGTGATAACCTCTACACTACAGCGCCATGCAAACAGCGCAGGGGAACACATATTGGGTCAAGCGGATGCACCAGAATTACAGATTTATACAATACATTGACAACAAAACCTCGATTGACATATAACCAAGCTTTGCAACCCCCGTCACATTGCGGGACCCTATATTCGAACAAACGCCATTCTCATACACGGCCTCTTCACGTTCCTCTCTTTTGCCACCTTCTCCACCATTGCCCTTGACACCACCACCGTACCTCCTTCCTCCTCCTCACCCGCCACGCGACGCATTAGTAATCCCACCTCATTCAACGCAAACGCCGCATCCTCGACGCGTAAATTTGTCGCGCGTGCAATGTCTGCGAGCGTACATTTCACAATTACATTCGTTGTTGCACTCCCGTCCTCGTTCGGTTCCGTCTCGAATATACGTAGTGTCGTGAACATCGGATCTATACACAGAGGAGGGAGAGGGGTGAGTGCTAGCTATCGAGGGACACGAGAATAAACCACAACATACCATCAACATACACAAATGGCACTTCGTCCGAATCTAGGCCGCTATATGCGTCCTCCACTTCCCCTGCCCATCCCTTAATTTTGTTCTTTTTCTTTTTCAGCGGACCTCCGTTCAGAACCACACTCCCTGCGGGCCCAAACCCACTGTCTGGAGCAGCTGTACCTAAACTTCCGTTGCCATTGCCGTTGCCATTTCCGTTTCCATTCCACGCGCTCGTGCTCCCAATGTTTCCGTCGATACTTCCTGGATCAGACTCATTTGACGGGGAGCGCGTCATGCCTGGCAACCCTCCTGAACTCGTCACTAGTTTTACCTCAGGCGGAAGGGCGGAGAGGACGCGCCTGTGGCCCAAAAGTAAATATTTGGGTTCACAATAAGGAAGTGATGGAGCTGACCGGAAGAACCGAATTAATGTAGACACCCAGTACGCAAGGTAACTCCTTAGTCCAAGGTCTGAAAGTGGGCGCTCTGGGGTGCCAACTTTTCCTGCACGGCGTGACAGCTCGTAACCTGCAGCAGCCCCAAAACCTCAGTGGGCTAAGGTGGGTTGGAAGAAAAGTGAACTGACTGAATTCAATCATGAGCATCCCATAGCCCTTCCGTTGATAGGGTGGGAGAGTCATGATGCATGCGAGATTATAGTCGTCGTATGATACTTTTTCCTGTAGAATCTATTCGGCCCAAGTAGCTAAGAAAAAAGGTGTAGGAATGTACCTTGGAGAAAAAACCAAGCATATGATCCTGCTTAGACGTACTCTCCGTCAGGATATAAAATAAGACTATTGTAAAGCATGGGCACGTTCATCAGCATGCCAGTTGACACGACTCACAATTATCACAATCGAAAAATAACGTCTTGACATCGATAAACAGCTTCCCGAACAGGGACAAATTTTGGCAATACAACTGATTGTGCCCATCAATCACCGTTGACACTAGAACGTTGAAGAAAAAAACGAGGTGTACCTTCTGCTTGGAACCATCGACCTCCCAAATTGAATGGGCACCCCTCTGGTATACTCTAACACCAGGCGGGTAGTCGGCATTACAAAATCTCTAGATAGGCCAGAATAAATGTTCATCAGGTCCCATCTACCAGTGCTAGCAAGATATACTCACTACGTGCATTTCATAAGAATTACCATCTGCCATATATTTGAAACATTGTTGGCACACCCACAACATCGCCTTCTCCCCCCCAACATAGTTCCTACCCAACCCACCAGCCAACAGGTCTGACGTCCGGCCATGCGACCGCGCTGTAGCCTTTTGTACACCAGGAATCTTTGACGACGACGCAGCAGCCGTTCCAGCAAACGGCTCCTCAAGTTCCGTGTCCGTTAGGGGATACGGGGAGAAGTACCTGTCCCTTTGATTGAGTATATGGTTCAGACGCGAACAGATGATTGAAGCACACACCAGGTTTTGACCTGCCACTCTCCAAAATGCACCTTATCAAAATTTCTTTGGGCAGTGATCTGCTTATGGTGCTGGATATCGTAGTCCTCCTCTGTCATCACCATCTCTTTAGCCTTCTCCGCCGTTGAAGCCGTTGGCAGCTCCGGCAATGCTAGCCCCTCCTCCTCTGGTAATTGTGACGGCTCGTGCGACGGTTCTCGCGACTGCTCTTGATATTGAGCAGTCGAAGTGGAAGCCTCTGGCTGGTCAGAATCAGCGGGTGACGGGGACGTAGCAACAGTCGCGTTTTTCGTTTTATCGCGTGGTGGCCGCCCCAGGCGCTTGCGCTTCCGTTTCCCCAATTTCGTAGTTTTATTAGCCATGTCGTTCTCAGACCCCGAGTTGTGTGGAGAATTTGAACCCGCGACGCCAGGTCCAGTAAGCTGCAATGTATTGCTAGTGAGACTGGTTGGTATACCAGATGTCGGACTTGTGTCAAGAGGTAGATTATGCGCAGGGGTAGGTTCAGGAGGGGCAAGGGTGCAGCAGTTGTCTGGGACCCACTCGTCCAGTCGCTTGTCTGTGTTCAAATAGTGGACGTACGCTTCTTTGTCCCTGCGTTGGAGCACATGCGCCAGGCCTGTCAAACCGAAAGGCACAAAAAATGAAAAGAAGTGAGTGTTCTGTAAGCATATTTAGAAGGAGAACGAAAAATCAACGCAAGGCAGGCCTCGTGGATCAGAATATGGACATTCGCGCAGATAAAGGGAATTACTGGGAACGTACGGGAAGTGTCATTCCTATCGACGAGGTAGACGTCGAGCTTGGGCACGGCGACGACGTGTGTAATAGGCATTGTGGGCGTTAGAAGCCGTGTTCAAGACGTGTGAATTGTAAGCGAACGCGGATTAGGACGGCGTACACAGTGGGCATGCAATGTTTCACGTCAAAACTCATTATTGCCAACAATAGGAGTCAATGCGGTTCAACCATTCCCGAAGTAGCATATGTTTTTTTTGCATGAGATATAATGAACAAGCGTAATGCGAGGGCCTGCAGGAGGCATATCTGGGACTCGGTAGAGCCATGGAATGATGATAGGATAGCGATGCAAGCAGGGAAAAGATGGCATGAAGATAAAGAGTAGTGATCGAACATCTCCTACAAAGACATAATCTACTCTTTGACATCCTCGTGCTCCACATCGATGATGCCCTGGCGTTTCTCTTGCACGCGAGCAGCACGACGTTCCCGAGCCGCCTGTTGAGAAAAAATATATTAAGGTGATACATCAACGATATTGAGGAATTGACCATACCTTGTTCTTGATACGGCGAGCCTCCATCTGGTCGGTGAGGACCTTTGTGCGACTTTTCTCGGCCTTGGCCTTGTGAATGTACTCCATGAGCACACGCTTGTTCTTGAAGACGTTACCCTTCGATTTCTGGTAGAGTGAGTGGTACCTTCAAAATCCGTCAATATCTTACACAACCCATTCCCAAACTACCAAGCTGTACGCACAAATGTTTGTCAATCTTGCCAGCCTCTCTGTACTTCCTGAGCAGCCTCCTGAGCACCCGTTGTCTCCGCATCCACAGAACCTTCGTGGGCATGCGAGCCTCAGAAGTACCCTTCCTCTTACCGGGGCCAGTATGGCGACCCTTGCGTTTGGCAGCAAGGAGGGCACGCGTGCGGGCACGGGAGTGAACAGTGGTGGGCTTGATAATTACGCGGCCATCCTTGATGAGCTTCTTCACGTGTGTGCGGGAGTTGGCGTTCCCGATCTCAGCTTGCTCTGCGGGGTCGAGCCAGATTTTGCGTTTGCCAACGCCGGCGACGCTCGCGGCAAGGCGCTTTTGCGACCGGAGATTGACTGAATGAGCAAGTAGTGGTATATTAGAGATATTGAGGTTAAAACGGCAGAACTCTAGTACACACCCATCGTGAGTGTCGGGTCTACAAACAAAAAAGATGTGTTAGCACTGGGAAACTAAACAGACGACGAGGACGGCTTGCCTTGGTCTTGAGGATATCGTCGATGCAGGTCGCCGGGACCACTGTGGCTGCCGCACGAGTCAGGGATTACGTAACATAAGCCACCCGGAACCTTAATTTTTGGAACTACATAGGTCCACTATGAGCGGCCCGCTTCCGGTCCACTCCTCACAGCGTCAAAGCATCGTACGCCACACCATTACCTCTCTATCTTCTATCAGTATTAGCGTAGGTACTGATGTAATGAAAGGTCATAGAGTAATCATTCTTGAAACCCAGATTCGAGTCCTGGCAGTGCCTTTAGAAGATTGACAACTCTATTCTTCTCCCAAGCACTTTGAATTCTATTTACATTAGCTGGAATTGACTGCGCGCACAACATAACACACCTGGGTCATGATCGGTTTTTCCATATCCATATCATAGCGTCCGTCACCCGCTGAAGGTGTAATTACCTTTTCCCACTCTGTTTTAGAATTTGTCATCCTTCAGACAATGCTCAACTCATGGCTGCATTATTGTTGAAAGGGAGTACCATTTTTTTGTCGTCCCTCGTCCAATAATATGTTATAACTATGAGTGTTACCGAGTCAAGGCATACAGACAGGATACCAATGGCCTCTTATCCCCTTCGAGCACAATTAAAGCCTCTAAAGTAATATTACACGTAGCACTCTAAACCTGGAGTCCTTTGAGTCGATCTTCCTATGGTTCACGGCAAGGTTGTTTCTTACACCCTGGTCCAAGTCTTGTTAAAGTAATAAAAAGTTGTGTCGGCGCGTGAGCCTGATTCACACCACGTGACGGAAAAATAACCTACCCAACTTTTAGTCTTAGTTGACTTTTAGCCAATTTTCAGCTACACACCAGACTTCGACATTCTGGGATAGACCCGTACCTCAAAAACTATTGTGGCTCAGTAATGCACCAACCCATCTGCTCATACCCCTTATACCCAGCTACAACGGCCTTTTAAGTTCGGACTTATCCAGATCCCTAGAACAGAACCGACGTACGCGATTTCTCAATGCAACTGTATTGTATTGTTGTTGGCCTTCCGTCCGACCATATTGTCCCCTGGGAAGAAGCGAGGAAAACGTGTATTCGCCACCCTTCGCCACCCCTACCCTTGCTGAGCAACACCTCCGATGACTAATGTTAAGAGTTCGCCTTCCCTCCCCACCTCTGGCATACCGAGTTCTGGCACGCACTCGTCTGGCTGTTCACATTATTTATGGTTTCTTCATGCATCTTCTTGGATGTATAATCGCCTGTTTCACCCTGGCGTGCTTAAGAGCCAGGGCCATAAATACTGTTCGGTACGACATTCAACCTAAATATCGGTCTTCTTCCGTTCAGTGTGGCTATCTCAGGCTCAAATCCTGTTGAAACCCAGAACGCGCAAGACCCGTGGCCTAACAGCACATCGAGTCCTCGACGACCGAACAGCGCGCGCTGTGCGGCTTTATCTAGCATCGATTGATGCCTTGGCGTTTTATTACCACGTAAAACTTTGGAACGGGGATTAGTGTCTTGTTCTGCCCAGTTAGCCCCATTACCCTTAGCGTGCTGTACTGTGCACAGAAGCTGAGCGGATGCTCCCGAAATTTCAACCCGAGCATTGGTATATTCAACTGGTACTTGAGTGCTCGCCCCAACACACTTCGCAAACATAGGAGCTACTAGTTTCCCAATCCAGACAGGCGTTATTCTGGTGGCGCATATCTTAAACCTTGAAACCATACTTGAAAAGATTACTCCGTATTTCGGCATGTCTGATATCCTACAATTTTCGCCGTCAAGAGGACTCGCAATGTCTAGCTTCGAATGGTTATAATACAACTTGAAAAACTGTATCAACGGTCACAACTCAATCACTATCTTACAGTAGCTCAAGAACCAATTCTCTAGCAATGTTTCCCAAGGCTCTTCTAGTTTATACCACTTTTCTCCACATTCAAAGAACTGCCCCTCATACCCATTCCACAGGCTACTATTACTCTCGCTCTCTCCGTCGGAGGAGCTGTGGCCTCCACGGACGCTGTGGAACTGGCACCTTTCTCCGCTAAGGGAGGTGTCGCCTTCGTACAGGATCCCGCTGGCAGTGGTGATGCCCGCATCTACTGTCAACCCACTGACACCGGTTTCATCGCTGAATACTCTGTCTCCGACTTCTTCGATGTCGGTAAGGCCCTTGGCGCTGGACCCCGCCTTATCGTCCCATACACTGAAGCCCTTCAGGGCACGCCAATCTCCGCCGTCCTCTACAATGGGAGCAGGGAGGTTTGTGCATAACCTTCTATTTTATCACTCAATTGCCTAACTTCACCCCAATCTGCGTAGCTCCACGTCTTCTTCCTTTCTCCAAGCCGCATGCTCAGCGAGTACTACTGGACCCCCAGCACATTCTGGCACGGTGGGCCCAGCTGCTCCGATTGCATCACGAAGCTGAATATCCTCGTCGTCCAAAACCAGAATGCCTTGTTCGCCACATATAATTCAGCAAAGGACGAGATGGCAGTTGGCTTTTTCTTCTTCCCGACGCCTGGCACGCTCACCGAAGCTATCAAGAGAAACGGAAGTTGGTTCCTCGCGCCCCTCCCTGGTTACTGATCAAGTCACGACCGAGGCTCCTATGATTCATGATTGATAGTTAAAAGTTTCTTTTAGGTGTATTATTTGATCATCTCTGCGCAACTCAAGCACCGTGTATAGTCTTCAGAATCATACGAACTGGCCAGTGCTTTTTTTCTGGTTCCGTTGGGTGGAAAGCGGCCTTGAATCTTAGCTTAGTCATCCTCTACTTCCCTCAACATTCGACTCCCATGTACCCATTCCGGTATTCTTTCCCTTGCGCTAACATTTCCTTACAACGCCCACAACCTGCAACTTCCTGCAACACCCTCGAAAATTAACGTTCTTCTAGAAAGCTGGCCATGGATGTCTGATGATCTTTTATCCGATTCATATATTTACCAGGTCAATGGTGCCGGCGCCACAATGCCCACCTGACATTCCTGTCGATGTATTTCTCCGGCTAATCGGGAGTTCTCTGAGGAGTTCTCTGAGCCTCCGTAACTTCTGACACTCAGCGTCAGATTTAACTTTGCCCACAATTCACGCAGCCCGAGAAAGGGCACCTATGGAGAATTGCATCGCCCAACCCTCCTTGTGCACCACACTCAATCGCGATCCCTTTTTTTGTAGTATATTTGAAAAATAACTCGGCCATTTGTGCGTGTCTAGTGCTCATTCCCGTTCCAAGTGTTGATTGGCAACTGCTTATGCTCTAGCAATCATATTATTCGAAAGCGCAAGTAAAACCAACCAAAAGCTAAAGCAAGTGAATTACGCCAGTTTGGACAGGCTAATTGGGGTATCTCGATGGCTCTGATGCATCACCAGACACAGGCTCTGTAAATATCCTCTTCTGGGACTTGACGTTGTTATTTTTGACCTCCTCTCTGAAGTGGCTCAAACCCTCGCTTAAAGTTACGTCGCGGTCTCTTTAAAAATTTCCCCAGACCCAACCAGGTATTATGTATTTTGTATTCGCTATTGTGACTTCAAAAAAGACTACTTTTATTAACTACCTATATCGCTAGATACCCAAAACTCATGTCTATGTAAACGGCCAGCCATCTGAAATTGCTTTATCGTCTATTAGGCAAATGTATATGTCCGCCCCGCCGGATGCGCCATACCTGACCGTTACGGCGGCCTCGGAGACTCCAGCTTTCCATTAGACTGGCACCAAGAATATCTCTCATCACCCATATACCATTAAGAGGATCTTCACCAAATTAACAAGCACGGCTCGCCATCGTGATGTACATGCTGGCAACGGCCTCCCCATCATACTCCACCAACATCATGTGTACAGCTCCTGCCTATATGTGGCCTGAAAAATAATATGTATCTACCACAAGTTGTGTACAATCATCCATTTGTACACCTTCCCATATGGCTGTCTAGCCGAATACTACTAGCACTTCATTTCGTCTATGCAAGTTCACGGCCGATTTTAATGCGCGTATAGTTCATTTGATATGGCCTGGAACAGTCACCGGCTTCCTGCTGGCCTTCCGAGAACGGCTCCATCAGATATCTTCGACGTCGTGTACATTTCAACAAACAGGGCTTGTGGTTTCTCTGTGCTTCTCGAAGCCTTCTTTAGCGCCCGTGCGTAGGCCACGAGTCTGGTAATATAAACGTTGAGTACACGTTAATCATGTATATACTACACGAGACTGCTTTATCAACGTGTAGGCTGGTAAGTACTTGCTTGCTTTGTCTTTGGCTGGTGATGCCGCATTTGTAGACTCAGGGTAGGTATCTGATTATCATGACAGCAGGTTGTTCAGGTTCTGGCGGCGGCGATGGCTATTGGAGAGCGCTGTTAAATATGTGTGAACATTGGGTAATCGTTGGGGAGCATTTGCCTGCGTCATTAACGCCATTTGATGAGGGGGCAAGCAGGGGGCCCGTTTGAGATTCTGGTTCTACGTGGCGACGAGTGTGCTCTGGGTCCCTCCACATCTACCTGGCAATTAAGGACTGGTGTTGTCTGTTATGAGCAACCCACCCGGTGACCTGAGTATTTCCATTTATGGCGAAGTGTGGATGTGTATCAAACCATGTATTTTTAGGTGATGTTCCCTTCTCAACACCATAATATGTCAGACATCCTTCTGCCCTTCGAGAGGTGCCTAGTCTGAGTTGGATTTAGGTGTTTCATTTGGTGCTTCGAAGTGAAACGTCGTGTAGAATTTTGTGTTTTGGTGAATCTATTATTTAATTATCCATCATACCGACCCTTAGCAGCGCCTCGACCGGATCAGCTGGAGAAAAGCCTGGCAGAGCCTGGCAGTATAGTGAGGTAAGAGCTGGCAAGAGATGTAGAACAGGATCGATCGGCATCGGAGCAGAATGAATCCAGTGCACGTGTAAGAAACGCTGACCAATTTGAATCTGGAACTGAGAAAAGGACAGCCGTTGAATTTTTCTTGTCTTTCTCCCACCATCCTTGCTCCGCGAATTCAGCGTCAGGGTCGCTCCGTTTTGTTGTGCTCACCGTCGGCCACAACGAGCTCTTGAGGGCTCAGGCGGTCTACGTGCTGCACCCGCCCTTCGCTCGTCTTCGGTTGCACTCCTCATAACAACTTGGACGCTCTTCACTATGATATCGTCCCTGTAGGCTCCTCTGTTCCCTGGCTTTTGTCTGGCTTCTGTCTGCACAACTTCAATCATACCCGCTTTTAATCACAAATATATCATCACCATGACAATGCTCGACTCTTCAGAAGAGACCACACTGACCGAAGGCGAAGGAACCGACGGGCCCGATAAACCCCCGCATGGGAAGAACACAATCAACAACTTATCCAACCATTTCAAAGCAGCACTCAATATGCACCCAGCGAGTCCAACAAAGCCTTCCAAATCCTCAGAAACCACCGTCAGCGTCCCCCTACCTCCCCCAGAAGCAGGCACTTATGAAAAGCAGCCTGGCCATACCCGTGGTACTCTCCAAAAACTCTCACTCAATGACAAGACTGTTTCCAACCCGTCGACTGCATCATCACCAACAGTTTCAGAGAGCGACTGGAGCTCACCACCCACCCGCCCATCCAGCAGACCCCCAAGTCAACCTCCGAGTCAACCTCCCAGCCGTGCGCCAAGCATGTCTTCGGGCGTCTCCGGGAACAAACTCACCGCTTCCAATAGCAAGGATAACAAGAAAGCCACACAGCCGAGCACCGCTCCCGTAACTCCAAGTCGCCCCGCAAAGCCCGCATCAGTCCACTCCGACTCCGGCACGTCACATAAGTTCAACCTTAAGGATCTATTGGCATCGGGTCCTAAGATCAACCGACGAGCATCTCAGCGCTCTGTCGGATCATCGAAACGCTCTGACTCAGACGCGGGCAGCGATGGTGGAAAGGGGCGGGCGAAGAGCACGGGTGGTGACAGTGCAGTGAGCCTGTCTCAGAAGTATGGAGTCTGTCAGAAAGTAGCAATCGGGAAGGGTGCGACCAGCGTCGTGCGGCTGGCTCATAAATGGGATCGTGCGGAGGAGAAGTTGTACGCTGTGAAGGTGTGCATGATAAACATATGTTTCATTTTTGTCAACTTGACCACTCATCGATAGCAATTCCGAGCACGTCGAAAGAATGAGACCGAAAAGGAATATGTCAAGAAACTTACGGCCGAGTTTTGTATCTCCTCTACCCTACACCATCCCAACATTGTCGAGACAGTTGATCTCATCCAGGATGAGAACCAGCACTGGTGTGAGGTCATGGAGTTCTGTCCTGGCGGGGATCTGTATGCCGCGATCAAGAAAGGGTACGTCGATTTCTCTGCGACCTCTTTCTTATATGTGTTCCCTGGGGAAAGAAGGGCTCCATATGGCCATCTGTCAAAGAGTTCTACTTTTTCTCCAGTCATCCCTCGTTCCCCGGGCTAGTTTCGGAAATGAACTGGGCTGATGTAATAACTCTATTCTAGGGGTATGAGCCCGAGTGAAGTCGAATGCTGTTTTAAGCAGATATTGCAAGGTGTAGAGTACCTCCATAGTCAAGGCGTCGCGCACCGAGACATCAAGCCTGAGAATTTGTTCTTCGACACAAATGGTCATCTCAAGGTAGGCTGACGTCTCACCTACGTCCTACTTTTTAAACAAAAAACATGTCATCTGCACAGATTGGCGACTATGGTGCATCAACCGTATACCGGCTTCCTTGGGAAGCAACCATCCACATGTCCACGGGTCTATGCGGCAGCGAGCCCTACATTGCACCTGAACAGTTTCTAGGCAAACGTCAGTAAATTCTTATCCAATGTCCTTAAGACATCCAGCTAACAGATGTGCTTTTGCGTGTCTGTTACTTCGCATCCCCCATCCTATTCACTGCCTCTATGCAAATATAACGACATATAGCCTATGATGCCCGCCTTGTCGACATCTGGGCCTGTGGGGTTGTCTACTACTGTCTTCACTTCCAGGAGCTCCCGTGGCGCGCTGCGCAGCCAGGGACAGATCCCCTATTCGCGTCCTATGCTCAGGCGTGTGCAAACTCACAGCCTGCGGTCTCATCCTGCCCGCCGACTATCAACAATCTCAGTCCACGCGCATGCAGAACACTTCTCCGGAAAATGCTCGAACCAGACCCGAGGATCCGATCTCCGATTGAGGAGGTCATGGCGCACCCGTGGGTGAAGACCATTGAGATATGCCATGAGGTGAAAGAGCCGAAGCACATCCATGTCAGCGCGAAGGCGATGGGGTCGATGCATCTTGGGACAAATGGCAGTTGAGGCGTGTAGTCGTTTAAGGTATGTCTCACTATTGCTTGCAATTATTTGAGTGTTAAGACTCTTGACAATTGTAGACTTTCCGTTGTGTGATTTCATACTTCTAGTGCTTCCGGTTCATAGCTTTCGTCCCTTCATTTACGTCGCCTATAGTCCATTTATTCGCCCACGAACACTGGGGCTCAGTTGTATCTCGCAGATATTGTTGCATGACCATACGACCCGCCGCATTTCTCCTCATTTTGTGCTTGCTTTCACCCTGGTTTCGGTTGAGTTGTATATTTCCTCTTCCCACTGGTTCTTGTCTCTTTGCGTACCTTCGATAAATCCCTTTGTACGTATTGTAGTACGATGTACTCAGGCAGTTCTTGGGATGTGCGCCTTCTAGTCGGATTTCTACAATTTCCAATTAATTTACCTCGTTTTACTCCGAGGGTCGCCATCTAGTATACATATACGGTGGATATAACCATCCAATTAACGCACCTTTCTTCTACCCATGTCATGGCGACATGCTGGCACCACTAGAAAACAGACAATCGTAGTAGTGGATCCATATTTTCATTCAGTACAATGTACGAGTGGCACAGTCCGTACGTGGGGCTGAAGGAAAGGTATTAGGTCTGAGAATAGTATTTCAACTGTCCCAAACTACAGATCTATCACCGAAACCTGCGCCTCACTTGCTGCATTTGGATTTGTGCCCACCTTGCTTCCAATCGCTAATAAAATACGAAATCCAAATTAATAATGACACCCACGGACACCCGTTCCTCTGACCTTGATTGACATTTTCTGTTGCAATACTGGACTTTTAAACAACCAACACACCGCGCCATACGTTTGT
>JABCKU010008267.1:0-30259 GCA_018221655.1 Myochromella boudieri
CGCTCGATCCAGCAATAAGAATTGGGACTGAGGACATGGAATAAGGAGGTTGTAGGCACCAACGGAAAAGGGAATGATGTGGCGTCGTAATATGTTTTATGATGAATTGAGGATGATTGATCCGGGTCCCACGGCCAACCTAACCGGTATACGCATTATCTTTGAGTTTTTGCCTGTTTTTGCCACCCATCTAACATCCTGCCCCCCAGACTCGCGCTCAGACAACAATGAATAACGGTCTAACAGAGTTGGTTGAACAAGAATTGATGTTCTTAGGCCTTGGTCAATACCCACTCGATATACTATGCAACCCTTATGCAACCCATTTATCACCAGTTGGTAGTAGTAATCGAATGTCACCCCACGTCACTTGTATGAGTTCTCGTCAATGGCATGCGAGATATGTGCGACTTGCTGAACGGAGCTGAGTGGAAAGCGGTATGAGAGCAGGGAAGATATGTCCGCGGTCGGATATGCAGGGTTCAGCAACAGGAAGAATTGGCTGGAACTAGGCAGCTGGGCTGAGATTCGAGGAAGACAGTTCAAAAAAAAAATGATGATCTAACCTGGCAATGTTTGGAATCAAGGCCCCAAACAAATCTAGTAGATATACCCTCCACGGGGAGCATTGCCAGCCACGACTCACTCGGGTTCCACGTTAACCAGCTGCACAATGAAAGCAATTCACCACCCTCAAAAATGAATTTGTCAAACCCGCTCATGTGTTGCCCCATCTGGATGACGTCAACACCCCTGCGAGACACAGTCCAGAACAGTGTCTAAGACTCTTTTTTTCTCTCGATATTTTGTAGCAGTCGTTCTACAAGCTACTGGACACGCTCAAAAGTCACTGGGAATGAATACATCATCCTGGAAGGTCCTCTATGTGTGTATATTCGTTGAACGCGAGGGTCGGGAGTTGAACAGCGCAGACTGCGAGACGCGGTAAGCCGACCCCGAGGGGCGGATGTTTGATAAGATGACGCGCAGTCTACGTCAATGGCTCCCATGTCTAGCTTCCTATAAAGCCCAAATGCTCCCAATTTTGTTCTTCAATTTTTCGAATCCCATCCCACCCAACTACAACGACTCGTCAAATAAATTATGAAGTTCACCACCGCTATCGCCGCCCTCCTCCTCACTGCTGTGGCAGTTGAGGCACAAGTTACCGTGACAAGTCTTATTCCCCCAGCGTGTGTTCCTTGTCCGTCTTTTTTTTTTGCCGACTGACATTGACGAACTTTTCTGTCATAAGAGTATCAAGTGTACTCTCCTCCATTACTGGTGGCTCAGAAACCTCAACCTCCTCTTCATCCGAGACATCGACCTCATCTTCATCTGAGACCACGTCGTCCAGCTCTGAGACCACCTCCCAAACTTCAACTGGTCCAGCCAGCACCACTACTAGCGACTCAGGCACGACGGGTGTCTCAGGAACCACCACGTCATCCCCGACCAACACAGGCAACGCGGCTGCTGGGATGAAGGTGGAAGGAGTAGCACTGGGTGCTGTTGCGGGCCTCATGGCGTTTTTGGTTTAGAAATGTTGGGATCGCTCAGGTTTTTGGAGTGACTTTGACTAATACAAATATTTCTCTTTTCCTCTGACACTCATCCTCCGTATGCATATAATGCATAACTAAACTCCAGTAGATCTTCTTACTCGTACTGTATGAGCTCGGCCTAATGGCGTTTACATAAAACATAGCCATCACACATGTGCGGAACTCCCATGCCATCAACGCTGTAGCCTGTCGGACAGCCCCGACTCATCCCTGGAAAATCTGAGGACTTTTTTTTTTGTTCCTTTGCTCTTCCTGTCATTCATCTTCACCATCGGTCCGTCTTTGTGGCCGTCTTTGGACGTGCCCTGAAACGAACTCCTCATTTTTCATTCCATGTTCTTATTTGATCCTCCATAGATGATAGTACCGCTTTCCTGGCCATGAAGACTCAACTTTGTAATGATGCGCACTGGCCGCGGTGGACCCTATACGCCCAACCCAACGATATGACCAATCGCTACATAGGACACACACGGTGTATGGCCGCGTAACCGCTTGGATATAAGGAAGGGAAAGTTCATCTGGCTGCTGTCGGATTTCAGTAACGGCTTCTGTCAGCTGTCCTTGTCAACACACACCTGCCCTAAGGCTATACAATGTTGTTTTGCCGTAAAGTGGCTGTACATCGATGCCTATAGTTTAAATTCGTCGGGAGCGTTACAGTATCCAGCGATTCATTCTGACGTTGTCCTCACTCCATGCGAGCCAAAGCAAACTCTGACAGGCAATCAAGTTCAGGACATGAACTATCGGACAGCCCTCCAACGTACTTGGATTCTATCGCAGACGAAGGTCAATATGCGGCTTCCGAAAAGCAACGAACCTCCGCATTCGAGGTCATGCAATCCCAATTCAAGGATAGATTCACTACTCAGCTTACGCACTGGAATCACGGAGAGGTCATCCGTACCAATCAATTTACTCAGCTGATGAAAAATATCGAGGAATCATTCCAAAGGAAGCAACAAAATCGGGAACGACTATTCGAGGAGGCCCAGGCTGCACGGGAGTCGGAGTTCGCGGGTAGGGAGAAGGAGAGAGAGAATATGTTCCTGAAGGCACAGAGCGGTCGGGAAGCTGGGTTCGAGAGGTGCTTCAACCAGAGTCCTTCTGCTGAGTGGCACGGAAGCACCCTGCTCAGAGTGTTGATACAAGGCAGGGAAGTGAGGGCTTCGATCCTGAGCTCTACGAAGGAACAGCTTGTGGAGCAGACTAACAATATTTGGAGCGTTCAACAAGAGCGGTTTATCGCTGGGGAGAGCAAGAGAGATGAGGAGATCAAGAGCCTGGTAAGTTAATTCTTGATATATAGTTGAACGATTATTCAAACATCATCCTTCTGGGGTATCGTAGGTTAAAGGCCACACCCATGAGAAAGTCCTAGATATTGCCGGGGTGCACGCAAAGCTGGTGAACACTACATCTGGACACAAGAGGCGGGAGATTGACATTGTTGTCGAAAAATCAGTAAGTGGATCTCCATCTCTGAAGAGGCGTACATTGATGTAGTTCTTATGTAGTCTGTGGACGAGAGTGTAAAGCGACCAAGGCACAACACAATTACAGATGGAGAACATCGTGTCGAGGATGTCACTAGTATAGGCGAAATGGACTGGACTGCCTTCTCGGCCGACGATAACACGTCGCCCTTCCTTTCCAAAATGGAGAGAGAGGAAATGGAAACAGCCATGGTGCTTTCCAGCACTGAGGTACTCGAAAAGGAAACATCGACAGTATCAACGGTTGCGTCGTCAGATACTGGGTCAACCATGGTACATGAAATTGATAGTAATCACCAGGACCTCAGCCCTGGATACGTGCTGCCGCATGATATAGGCACATTCAAGGAACACTTCCTGAGAGCCCAGCAGCAACGTAGAGAATCCTTTCAAGAAGAGGAACAACAAAGGGAAAATAAGTTCCAGGAAGCAGAGCGGGTTCGGGAGGAAGCTGAGGCTAAACGATCAACTTCCTTTGCATGGCGGAAGGAAGAACGGGAAGTTCAGATCACGGGGATGTTGGGAAGGCATGAAGAGTATTTTTCACAGAGCGAGGCATTGCGTGGTGGAGGGGAAAAACGGAGGATAGAGGTGTTTCGGGAGGAGGAGGAACGGAGGGCGGAGGTATTTACACTTCTTGCGATGCAAGCCAGGCAGTTTGCGGCTGCTAATAATGCTGTCGAGGATGAGTTCATGGAGCAGGCGTGGCATGGCGTGATTGAGGAAGTGAAGAGCACACAGGATAAGAAGCTTGTGAGAGTGAGGGAGGTGCAGAGGAGACGGTTCGGTTTGAAGCAGTTGACGCGTGCTAAGATGGTTGGCAAATATCCATCTAGAGAGGAATATACAAGACTCGCGGCAGAGTATGTATGGGAATACGAAAGTAATTCTCTCGCCGATGGTGTATTTGACGGTTTTAGCTACAAACCGGTAAATTTTCAGCTCTATGTTGATCACTTGTGCGTTAACATCATATCGTCATTAGGAATCCGGTATTGGGATTAGGGTGCTTGGATTTTCAGACGGGGTATTTGAACCATCGGTGGGATTTGTAAGTTTTCAATGCTTATGTTACAACTCGGCTGCTAAAGGTCTTCCGAAACACAAAGTCTGTGTCGACGTTTTTTTCAACTGGCGGCAGCTCGTTCGGCCCGCTCCCAATCCCAGGGAGTTCTTCGAAACGAAAAGTCCAACGGAGCGCCCCAGTGGTGGTGACATATGCAATGCTGAGTGAAGAGCACGATCGGATATTCAGTGATGAGCGGGCCCAGTGGGAAGCATCTTTTGAAGAAGCTATGGAGCGAAGGCAGCAGATTATTACCCAGAACGAAGCAAAGCGGGAACATACATTTATGGGGAAGAAGCTTGAATGGGACGCTACATATGAGACGGAGGAGAAATGTTATGATGGGAAGTTTGAAAACGCTCAGCTGCACAGAAGCAGCTTGTTTTTGGACGCAGATAGAGCGAGGGAAGCGGAGTTCATTGAAGGGGAGAGGGAGAGAAGTGAAAGGTTTGGAAAGTCACAGGAGGATAGGGCAAAGCAGTTTTATGGGTCGCTGGATGCAATACTGCGAGAGTGTATTGAAAAGGAGAGAGGCAGGCAGGAGGCACTGAGAGCTTGGAGTAAGGAGATGCTTGAGAAGAGGGAGAGGGAAGAGATGGAGATTTATGAGGTGTGTGAGCGTGAGCGTGAAGCTGTGTTTAAGGTTTTATTGGTGGAGTTGGGTGCGAGTAAGCTGAATTCTGTAGACTAGTCTCGTCGAATGTTGAGACCTTGGTCATAGATAGGATACGGTAAAATATTTTCAACCAACCAGATCCGACCAAACCTGAGGAATCTTCTTAACACTGACTCTTTAGTGCGTCATGTCAACTTACTACTTCGTACTTCTCACAAACAGGTAGAACTATTGGCCTACCCGTAAGCCACGAATGCCCGCACAGCAGAGCAAAGGCCGAGTGAGAGTAGAAGTGCGGGCGATATTCAGCTTGCATCAGCCTCTCAATTGTATGAGGCCCAAGGGGCGAGAGCTGAGCTGGGGTATGTGAAGGGGAGTATGCCCTTCTGTATGCCCTTCTCTGTTCTCTTTAGACAAAATTATTTCAATTTGGCTTGACCATACAATCTCAATTTGGGACCGTGATCACGACCAAAATCTTGATCTTGAACTATGATGATGGTTAAGCAGATCAATTTCACCAGCCGTGGTGGACCCCACCCACCCAACCCCAACGATACAGTGAAACGCTAGGATTCGACACTCGGTTTATGGCCGCATAACCACTTGGATATAGGGATGGGGAGGGTTGTCTGGTTGCTGTCGGATTCCGGTAACGGCTTCTGTCAACTGTCCATGTCAACTCTCACCTGTCCCAAGGCTATACAACGTTGATATCCCTTGATATCCATGAAGTGGCTGTACCTTTGGCGCCTATAGTTTAAATTCTTATAAAGCGTTACAACGCCCAGTGGACTTTATTCTGACGAAGTTGTACACGCTCCATGCAAGCCAGGTCCGTCCATCGTATCCTCTATCCTAGGCAACCGCTGACAGAAAATCAAGTTCAGGACATGGACTATCGGACAGCCCTCCGACATACTTGGATTCTATCACAGATGAGGCTCGATATGTGGCTTCCGAACAGGAACGAAGCTCCATATATGAGGCCATGCAAGCCCAATTCAGGGAGAGATTCACTACTCAGCTCGCGCACTGGAATCACGGAGAGGTCACACGTACCAATCAATTTACTCAGTTGACGAAAAATATCGAGGAATCATTCCAGAGGAAGCAACAAAACCGGGAACGACTATTCGAGGAGGCCCAAGCTGCGCGGGAGTCGGGGTTTGCTGGTAGGGAGAAGGAGAGAGAGAATATATTCCTCAGGGCACAGAGCGGTCGGGAAGATGCGTTTGAGAGGTGCTTCAACCAGAGTCCTTCTGTTGAGTGGCACGGAAGTACTCTGGTCAGAGTGTTGATGCAAGGCAGGGAAGTGAGGGCCTCGATTCTGAACTCGACGAAGGAACAGCTCGTGGAACAGACTGAAAAGATTCGAACCGTTCAACAAGAGCGGTTTATTGCTAGGGAGAGCGAGAGAGATGCAGGAATCAAGAGTCTGGTAAGTTAATTCTTGAGATATAACTGAATGATGATTCAATCATCATCCTTCTGGGGTATTGTAGGTTACAAGCCATACCCCTGAGAAAGTCCTAGATATTGCCGGTGTGCACGCAAAGCTAGTTAACCCCACATCTGGACACAAGAGGCAGGTGATTGACATTGTTGTCGAAAAATTAGTGAGCGGATCTCCATTTCTAAAGGGGCGTACATCGATGTAGTTCTAATGTAGTCTGTGGACGAGAGTGTAAAGCGGCCAAGACACCACTCAATTCCGAATATACAGCATCGTGTCGAGGATTTCACTAGTACTGGCGAAATGGACTGGACTGCCTTCTCGGCCGACGATACCACGTCGCCGGCCTTCGTTTCCAAAACGCAAGGAGAGGAAAAGGAAACAGACATGGTGCTTTCCAGCAGCGAGGTACTCGAAAAGGAAACGTCGACAACATCGACAGTTGCGTCGTCAGACACTGGGCCAACCATACAGCAAATCGGTAGCAATCGTCAGGACCTCAGCCCTGGCTGTGTGCTGCCGCGCAATATGGAAGCGTTTAATGAACGCTTCCTAAAAGCCCAGCAGCAACGTAGAGAATACTCTGAAGAAGAGGAACAACAAAGGGAAGTTCAGTTCCGGGAAACAGAGCGGGTTCGGGAAAAAGCTGAAGCTAATCGGTCAACTACATTTGATTGGCGGAAGGGAGAGCGGGAAGATCAGATCATGGGGATGTTGGGAAGGCACGAAGAGTATTTTTCGCAGAGCGAGGCTTTACGTGGTGGAGGAGAAAAACGGAGGGCGGAGATATTTCAGGAGGAGGAGGAACGGAGGGCGGAGGTGTTTACGCTGCTTGTAATGCAAGCCAAGCAATATGCAGCTGCCAATAACGATGTCGAGGACGAGTTCATGGAGCAGATGTGGCGTGGGGTCATCGAGGAAGTGAGGAGCACACAGGATAAGAAGCTTCTGAGAACGAGGGAGGTGCAGAGGAGGCGGTTCGTGTTGAAGCAGACGGTGCGTGCCAGAACCGCTGGCAAATATCCATCCACAGAGGGAATTGTGAGACTTACGGCACTTCCTCCACGATCTTGTGTGTCTAATACTGCCCCTATATCACAACAGACCTCCTGTGCCTCTGCTGCGTGGGAGCCTGGTTCTTCTCTCATTAGGTCATCCCGTGGAATGGTAATCTTTCAGGCTTATGTTGATTATTTGTCCGTTGACATTATACTATCATTAGAAACGGCGCCGTACTAAGCTGGTGTCTGAACCAGCAGTGGGTTTTGTAAGTTTTCAATACCTATGTTATAGCACGGCTACTTATAGTCTCAAAAAAAAGTCTATGTGGACGTTTTTTTCAGCTGGTGGCAGCTCGTTCGGCCCCCTTCCAACCCTAGTAAATCCTCCGAATCGAGATGTCCAGCGAAGTGTCCCAGTGGTGGTAACGTATGCAATGCTGAGTGAAGAGCACGATCGGATATTCAGTGATGAGCGGGTCCAGTGGGAAGCATCTTTTGAAGAAGCTATGGAGCGAAGACAGCAGAGTTTCACCCAAAACGAAGCAAAGCGGGAGCATACATTTACGTGGAAGAAACTAGAGTGGGACATTACATATGAGACGGAGGAGAAATGTTATGATGGGAAGTTTGAAAATGCTCAGCTGCACAGAAGCAGCTCATTTTTGGACGCAGATAGAGCGAGGGAAGCGGAATTCATTGAAGGGGAGAGGGAGAGAAGTGAGAGGTTTGGAAAGTCACAGGAGGATAGGGCAAGGCATTTCCATAGCTCGCTGGATGCAATACTGCGAGAGTGTATTGGAAAGGAGAGAAGCAGGCAGGAGGCGTTGAGAGCTTGGAGTAAGGAGATGCTTGAGAAGAGAGAAAGGGAAGAGATGGAGATTTATGAAGTGTGTGAGCGTGAGCGTGATGCTGTGTTTAAGGCTTTATTGGTGGAGTTGGGGGCGAGTAAGCTGAATTCTGTGGACTAGTCCTGTCAAAGTCTCGCCGAATGCTGAGAGCTTGGTCATAGATAGGATACGATAAAGTTCTTTGAACAAACCAGATCCGACCAAACCTCAGGAATTTCTTAACACTGACACTCTACCATGCCATGACATGCATCACAAAGTAGAGCGGTGTCCTCAGGTGTCCTCCTGTGTCCTCTTTGGACAAAATTATTTCAAGTTGTCTTGATCATAAAATCTCAATCTGGCACCGTGATTACGACCAAAATCTTGATCTTGGACCGTGGTCACTGTCAAGAAAATCAATCTCACTAGACGTGATGGATCCCATCCATCCAACCCCAACGATATAGTGAAACGCTAGGTTTCGACACTCGGTTTATGGCCGCATAACCGCTTGGATATAGGGATGGGGAGGGTTGTTTGGCTCCTGTCGGATTCCAGTAACGGCTTCTGTCAACTGTCCATGTCAACTCTCACCTGTCCCAAGGCTATACACCGCTGATATCCATGAAGTGGCTGTACTCCCTTTGGCGCCTATAGTTAAAATTCTTATGAAGCATTACAATACCCATTGAATTTTTATTTTGACCTTGCCCACATTCCATGCAAGCCAGGTCCGTCCATCGTATTCCCCATCCTAGGCAACCGCTGACAGGAAATCAAGTTTAGGACATAGACCATTGGACAGCCCTCCAACATATTTGGATACTATCACTGACCAGGCTCGATATGCAGCTTCCGAACAGCAACGAAGCTCCGCATTTGATGCCATGCAATCCCAATTCAGGGAGAGATTCACTACTCAGCTTACGCACTGGAATCATGGGGAGGTCATACGTACCAATCAATTTACTCAGTTGATGAAAAATATCGAGGGATCATTCCAGAGGAAGCAACAAAATCGGGAACGACTATTCGAGGAGGCCCAGGCTGCACAGGAGTCGGGGTTTGCTGGTAGGGAGAAGAAGAGAGAGAATATGTTCCTCAAGGCACAGAGTGGCCGGGAAGATGCATTCGAGAGGTGCTTCAACCAGAGTCCTTCTGTTGAGTGGAATGGAAGTGCCCTGCTCAGAGTGTTAGTGCAAGGCCGGGAAGTGAGGGCTTCGATCCTGAACTCGACGAAAGAGCAACTTGTGGAACAGACTGAAAAGATTCGAACCGTTCAAAAAGAGCGGTTTATTGCTAGGGAGAGCGAGAGAGATGCGGGGATCAATAGCCTGGTAAGTTAATTCTTGAGATATAACTGGATAGTTGTTCAACCATCATCCGCCTGGGGTGCCGTAGGTTACAGGTCACACCCCGGAGAAAGTCCTAGATATTGCCAGTGTGCACGCAAAGCTGGTAAACCCTACGTCTGGACACAAGAGGCGGGTGATTGACATCGTTGCCGAAAAATCAGTGAGCGGATCTCCATTTCTCTCTGAAGGAGCATACATTGATGTAGTTCTTATGTAGTCTGCGGACGAGAGCATAAAGCGGCCCAGGTACAACTCAATTCCAGATACACAGCATCGCGTGGAGGAATTCACCAGTACAGGCGAAATGGACTGGACTACGTTCTCGGCCGACAGTACCGCGCCGTCAGCCTGCGTTTCCAAAAATTTGGAGGGAGGGGAAAAGGAAACAGCCATGGTGCTTTCCAGCACTGAGGTACTCGAAAAGGAAATATCGGCGACATCGATGATTGCGTGGTCAAACACTGAGATAACCATACATGAAATCGGCAGCAATCATCAGGACCTTAGCCCTGGCTACGTGCTGCCGCATAATATGGGCGCATTCAAGGAACACTTCCTGAGAGCCCAGCAGCAGTATAGAGAATCCTTTCAAGAAGAAGAACGACAAAGGGAAGATGAGTTCCAGGAAGCAGAGCGGGTTCGGGAAGAAGCCGAGGTTAAACGATCAACTTCCTTTGAATGGCAGAAGGAAGAACGACAGGACCAGATCATGGGGATGTTGGGAAAGCATGAAGAGTATTTTTTACAGGGCGAGGCATTGCGTGGTGGAGGGGAAAAACGGAGGGCGGAGATGTTTCGGGAGGAGGAGGAACGGAGAGCGGAGGTGTTTACGCTGCTTGTAATGCAAGCCAGGTAATATGCAGCTGCCAATAACGATGTCGAAGACGCGTTCACGGAGCAGACGTGGCGTGGGATAATCGAGGAAGTGAGGAGCACACAGGATAAGAGGCTGGTGAGAACGAGAGAGGTGTGGAGGAGACGGTTCATGTTGAAGCAGATGGCGCGTGCTAGGACCGCTGGCAAATATCCAGAGAGAGAGGGGCGTATGAGACTTGCGGTACCACCTCCACGATCCTGTGTGTCTAATACTGCCCTCGTGCCACAACAGACCTCCTGTTCCTCAGATGCATGGAAACCCGGTTCTCCCACCAATGGTATATCCTACCCAATGGTATTATTTCAGCTCTATGTTGATTATGTGTTTGTTGACATCAAAGTATCATTAGGAACAGGGTTCGCGGCGTATTAAGCGGGTGTTTGAACCAGCAGTGGGTTTTGTAAGTTTCCAATGCTTATGTTGCAGCTCAGCTGCTAACAGTCTTCCGAAATACAAAGTCTATGTCGACGTTTTTTTCGACTAGTGGCAGCTCATTCGGCTCGCTTCCAATACCGGGGAGTTCTTCGAATCAGGAAGTTCAACGGAGCGTCCCAGTGGTGGTGACATATGCAATGCTGAGTGAAGAGCACGATCGAATATTCAGTGATGAGCGAGCCCAGTGGGAAGCATCTTTTGAAGAAGCTATGGAGCGAAGGCAGCGGATTTTCACCCAGAACGAGGCAAAGCGGGAACATACATTTACGTGGAAGAAGCTAGAGTGGGACGCTACATATGAGATGGAGGAGAAATGTTATGATGGAAAGTTTGAAAACGCTCAGTCGAACAGAAGCCGTTTGTTCTTGGACGCAGATAGAGCGAGGGAATTGGGGTTCATTGAAGGGGAGAGGGAGAGAAGTGAGAGGTTTGGAAAGTCACAGGAGGATAGGGCAAAGCAGTTTCATGGGTCGCTGGATGCAATACTGCGAGAGTGCATTGAAAAGGAGAGAGGCAGGCAGGAGGCTCTAAGAGCTTGGAGTAAGGAGATGCTTGAGAAGAGAGAGAGGGAAGAGATGGAGATTTATGAAGTGTGTGAGGGTGAACATGAAGCTGTGTTTAGGGCTTTATTAGTGGAGTTGGGTGAGAGTAAGCTGAATTCTGTGGACTAGTCTGGTCGAATCGGAGATAAGATAAGATAAAATTCTTTGAATGGATCTGACCAACCTCAGAAATATTCAACTGACTCTTTATGACAGTAGCATTGTTACCTTTTAGCCTAACTTGGTGCATCATGTCAACGTACTACTTACCCCCAAACAGGTCACCCAAATATCCTTTAGAGCTTGAAGTTGATATCATTCAAAGATGACATTCGTCCATACACAGCCTGCATATGTACGGGCTACAAAATACGTTTTGTGATTCTCACTCGTGTTGTCTCCCAGCACCATGCACCGTTTCTCACCCCTCGATACCATAGAACATGATGATTACAATCAGACGTTGGATACCACCCCCTATACCCTTATAATTCTCCCTCCTGATATCATGCTCGAAGTTATGAAAGAATTGGACCTTCATTCGATCATCAATGCCCGTATGGTATATACTTATTCTTTTCAGTGAAACTGCCCGCTTTGACACCCATCCAACAGGCATGTCGATATCTTCACGATATTTCGTTCTCATTTTCGCTCTGGCATAGCCAATTTCTGCGATACAGAGAGGCACATCCGTACGCACCACAGCTGGAGGCGCCATTGGAAACATTCTCTAGCGCGGAGCTTGAGCGGTGGGTCTCTGTACGAATGACTGCCGATATCGGTTGGGGATCCTCTGCGACAGAGGCCGTTCGAACCCGGTACATAGAACTAGCAGACATATGGAATATGTATCTCGTTCCTGGAGGACGGTGGTTCCTGGCGACAAGCCTCGATGGATCACTTTGGGCATACGACTTGGACGCGCCTAGTCTCCAAGAAAAGTTACTCCTCAAGCTACCGCAGGGGGAGAGTGTCGAATCTCTTCAGGTTGAAATTGAGAGACATTCAGAGCATCTTACGTTCACACTTGCTCTTGCGTCTCAGTCCCAGCAATGCAAGTATTCATTTATGTGAAGCTTCATGATTTATGCAACTCGTTTGTTCTTCTTAGCTGACAAGACTGGCGAGGTCTACGTTACAGTCTACATCTACAAAACGGACTTGATGGGTCATGGAAAGAATGCATACCTCGAAGCTAGACTCGTCCAGACTTTTCGTGTCTATGTTCTCCACCTTCGACATATGTCATTGCACCAAAATCTCCTCGCCTGTGCTGGCACGACAACGGCGTTCCGCCCTAGCTTAGAAGTGTTCGATTGGACAAAATCGTCTATAATGTTACATTTTAAAGCAGTCCTCCCAGCATCTTCTATCTTGCCAGTTGTGAGTCTCGGCCCAAGTTCTAATGCTAATGTCTGATGACGACCCTACTAGATGGAAGTACAAGTACTCCCGGGAAATCGATTGCTTGTTGTTGACTCATATACCCTCGTGATATATGACAATGTCGCCCCCATTGAGGGACAACGACCGTCCCCTCCTTTCGTCCCCACACACGAACTTCGACCATTATGGGAATTTATGTGCAGAAATCCTCGCCTCTCGCACACTGGTGGAGCTTTGGTTGACGACAAGTCTATAAAGTTGACGTTTGCTACAACGGGCGCGGCCTATACTCTCACCATTCCACATGGTATGGCAGAATCTCCGTATACTTTCCACCTGGCAGACTTTACAAGCAAGGCTCTGATAAGTTCCAGCTTTGGTTTCGAAAAAGGATTCGTTTGTTATCCATACGGAGCATGCAGACTTGGCTATACTTGGATTGACCAGAATGTAAATTTGCCTTACGACCAGGCTGTTATCCAAAGCAGTCCCCAGTATACCGTTCACTCTCACACTAACCCCGTTCATAATGTTCACGGCGCACATGGTGGTGGGGCAGCGTTAGATGAATGCTCTGGACGTATTATACAATTCCTAGGTCGCCGTGGCGTACGTATCATGGATACTGCTTTGTATTTTATACGAAGCGATTAGTCTTTGCAACGTAACATTGTAATTTTGACATTTATCCAGTACGTGTGAGCGATGCATATGTGCAAAGATAGTGGTGCGTGACGTGCGTCCTCTACTTGGGTATATCCCGAAAGTTGACCTTTGGTTAATGCAGTAATTTAGCATGCTGAGGGGCGGAACTACGATATGTTGAGGTTCAGGTTGGTTGTAGCTTGAATGCTTCACCGCCGTGCCCAGCGGTCACCTAACCCCACCGCGATAGCACCAACAGCACTTGCTGCCTGAGATGCCAAAAAAGCGCCGCTAGCACCAGGACTGATCTCTGGAATAGTCGTGATGTATTCCAGCATTGCCGTTGTGCTTGCTTCATGATTCCTTATCAGTAACGAGTTCACAGTCAAGGAATACAAGTTATTACCTAAGGCTCTGGTGAATATTGAGGGGCTCGGGGGCTCGGGAATGCTATCTGAGGAGGGAGTCACTTCAGGCTCATCTCGAGAGTCCCTCCTAGAACCATCTTGCATTAAGTACTACATCATGGTCTAAAGGACGTACTCACTTATTCAGCCTAGATTTACCAAACTGTCCATCCTCATCCTCATAAGGCGAAAGACTCTCCATCTCTCTGGGCTGCCCATCATACGGATCAACTAGCTCGGTTGTACCGGCACAACTTATATGGAGGTTGTTCAATGCTATTGGGCCAGTACCTATTGATGAACTTCCACGCCCGATAATATCCAACATGGTACTATCGTCCTGGTGTGCGTGGAGGGAAACTCCTTCTGGTTGTGTCTGAGGCAATGGCACCAAAGGTTCCTGGCGTAAGAGACCTTCCAGAGTAAGCAGGTCAATCAGGCCTGATGATGAATGCATACGCCTGCGGAAACCTGCGGGCGACAAGCCCGTTCTCCCTACTCTGGAACCGACATCTTGCGGCAGTTCCCGCTCCATCCGCATGATTATGTCCCCAATCACTGGTCGCTCGGCGGGCCTTTGTTTCCAACACTCCTGCATCAACGACCAGATGCCTTCTGTCAGCCCCCATTCCATCCACGACGGACTTGTCTTTCCGGACATGGTGGTCTAGCACCAGCCATAACCCTTGACACGACGGTAGCGTTAGATCGGATTTCTTGGAACGGTGTGCAGCCCGCGAAGATCTACAAGTCGAAGTTCTTCAACGGAGCATGGCCGATGATACAAGTGGGCTAACTTCAAAGTCGACACATGCCAATGCACAAATGTCACTGGCTTTGCTGTTGACTACTTTCAATTCATCTGTTGCTGGATCAATGAGCTCAGGTGCCTGCCAGCGCGTTGTACCGCCCGTAGAGCCGCCCGCTGTGCAAGATGTCCACGCGGCTACTCGCTGATCTGATATCGAAGCAATGCCAAAATCTGCGAGGCACGCTATCCCTCCGTCAGTGATGAGAATGTTCGGCTGTGCAGAAAAATTTCTCTCAGGCCATAAGCAATAAGGAGACCAGTTGTATCTCACCGCTTTCAGATCTCCATGCATAATATCGTTCTGGTGCAAGTAAAACAGCCCGCGCGCAACATCCATTGCTTGACCAATGTCTATATGAACAAAAAGCTTGACGACGAGGGGCTGCAGGGTTGCCTTTTAGGTACTGGGCGATATGACCAGCTTCCATCCATGGAGAGACGAGACATACTCGTCCTTGTAACCAAAATAGTCCATAGACTGGGAGGATGTTATCATGTTGGAGTTGCCCCCATAGTATAGCTTCTCTCGAAACGACCTGGTATGCTCTATCAGTGATAAGGAGAATTAATATAAAAGACTAACATAAAAGACCGTACAACAGATTACCTTCAAAGAATGTGCAATTTCCGAATTCTCATACAGCCGGATCATCTTCAAACAAACGGCTCGGCCTTCAAGCTCGCCTTTGATATCCGCAAATCCTCCGGCTATAAGCGGGTGCTGGCTATCACATATGATACCCCTCAACGTATAACAGGCCGGGTAGAGGCCTGACCGATATGAAAGTCTCTGGGTTGCTACAACGAGGTCCCTTCGAAAGTTCTGCTCCAAATGAGGCAAATCCAGAAGCTGCGGAGGTGGAGCAAAGATGAATACACTGGCTGAGGTGGCGATTTTATGGTAATCACTAATTGAAACGAATTGAGGACTATCTGCGCTGCTGCTTCCCGACATTTCAGGAGCTGTTTATACTCAGGGCTTGCGTCGCATAGGATTGTTTGAAGCCTCGACACAAGGGCGTCAAGACTAGTAGGTACCTTGCCATCATTGTCGATCGTGGAGTCATTAGTATCGATGCTCGGTAAGAGTCCACTAGTGGCTGCAGATCCAGGGGCCATATGTTTGGGGCTCAACCCAACCACTGGGGAAGTGTAATCGGGTCTGGGGGCAAGGCAGTATTATGGTTGGTGCCCAGAATGCAACGGTGCCGCGAGGCAGTCAGATGTGTGAAATGAAGCGGTGGCATAAGTGCTTCTACCATATTAACCGTCCTTCATTGGGCTTCAAACCCGATTATCTGAAGCCTGGACAAGTTGAAAGTTGGTCAGAAGGTTAATTTTTGATACACGTACAAAAATCAGTGAAGACTGAGTCGATGACCTCTGAAATACTTCCCACTCAAGCACGCACTCACATCATGTTCAATTCGCTGTGTGCTGTTTTGTTCTTACATCGAGGGAGTATCGAGGGAGCGTCTTGTAGTCTGGACAAAGAGATTTGGGGAAAACCGCGTCGTTCCGGGCATGATCATGATGAAGTCAGCGAGATACTTTAGGATACGATAAAGAAAAGAAAAACGTGAGCGGTGAGAATTCAGAAAGACATTGATAATATGTCAAGGCTCAGGAAAGAGGCTACAGACTCTGCATATATTCGCTATGCAAGGATATCCAATGATGACGTAGAGTGCGAGGGGACTCGGATATGCACTCAAATATAATTCCATACAATGGACCTTGGCACCTTGGGCGAGCCCTAGGTAGCTTACCAGTGGCTTCGGCATGATAAGAACGAAGAAAAACGATGATTGAAATATTTACGGTGAAACCATACACAGTTATCACAAAGATGAAAGAAAGTTGGAATGAAGGAAACCAAACGAAAACATCAAAAGTCTTTTTGTTGAGAAAGGTAGACCGTAAGGGTCTGGATTAGGGTATGTGGATTGTAAGTACTAGACGGAAAGTGGCTGGACTGGGGTAGCGTGACAAGACCGTTGAGAAAAACCGAAGTATGACACAGTTAAGGAGGGAAGTTCAGAGAACGGGAAAATGAAAGAGATGCGAAGGATGAAAGATGATAATGACATCGGATACATGCTGGATAGGTATAGGAATAGCTTGTGGAGGCTAAGGTCGATAAGTCAGACGCGATGCACGGCTGCCGTGTTTGGTGCCAAGCGCCTGATCAGGAAAGTGTACCCTCCTTGGTATAGTGTCGTGTATTACGACATTTACCGTTTAAGATCCAATCGTCTAAAAAATGACATATATCAGTAAAAGAAACTTCTATATCGTAAAATTGACACCCACCCTCGGATAGTATCATACAAGAACTTGTAGCTCCTTAAATTACCTTTTAGTCGCCTGATCTCCACGCAGAACATATCATTAATGCGGTCAATCCGCGTGAGCTCCACAGAGAACTTTACTTCATCACCTGCGTCCTGCGCAGGATCGCCGTAGATTGCTGTTCCTAGGATAATGCTTGGTTCTGTGGATAAGGGTGACGAGATGTCATCGTCAAGGGGCGAGGTAAGGCCCGAGGAGGATACCTGCGACGACTGACGCCGCATAAGCAGGCCACGAAGCATACCACCAGGTGCGGAGAAACTTGAAGGTGAAGGTACAGGCAGGCCACGCTTATCCACCTGGAACAGTTTACATTCGTCAGGAAAATTTTAGTACATAGAAGAAAATATACATACTCCATTGCTGGCAGCACTTCCAACCATCGTCACCGCTGCCAAGTTGCTTCCACCCACGCTTCCTAACGTCGTGCTGGTTGGTGGAGTGGATGCTCCACCCATAACCATAGAGCCCTTCCGTCGCTTCACCCGCACACACCGATACTTGTACTCACTCTCGACCTGAATCTCGACACCCATGCCCTCAAGAATTTCACGCAGGTGTTTAATAACTTCTGGTGGCGGCCGCGTCGTGACTGTCGAGTTATCCATGGCACCATGGTGCGTACGTAACACAGCCCATGGATGCTGGTTTTGAGGTGGCTGGTGCTGCTGTGCAGCAGAGTTCGTACGATCCCTAGAACGATCACGCCCGCCGATGGTGACCGAATTGCGGAAGCGCGAAACAAGGCTTGGCGTCATTGTTGGCGCTGGTGTAATGGGGGTGCCTGCCGTTGCTGTGGAAGGGGTGCGTTGTGCATGGTGCTGTGGGACAGGTGGTACGCGGTAGGAGCTTGCGGTTGGGGTAGTGACAACCACCTGCACTGGGAGCGTGTTCTCTCGTCTCTTTTCAGGTAAGGGGGGTGGGGCAGCAGTAGCATATTGGGAGGCCGCGTTTGTGTTTGGCTCTGGCTCATCCTCTTGACTTTTGCTTCCTCTACGGAACCATGCCATGACTTTCCGAGCCTTATTCGTCGATGCCTGCATACCTGCACCGCCCTCGATGCCCATGTCGTTGTTGAAGGAGGTATCATCCATTGTCGGAGTTGGTTTAGCTGTACCACTACTGACAATGGCGCTATGGGGTGGTTGCGGGTTTTTCGAACCTTTCTCCGACTTCTCCTTCTCCTTCCCGTTGGGAGCGGGGCTGTTTGTGGTGACAGCACTTGCCGGCTCGGTACTGCTGGCCTGACGCGACTTCGCGCTACGGTTACGGATAGTTGACCTGAATGGTTCCACGATCACCGTCAGGGTGTTCCGCCTGCTCTTCTTGCCTTCCTTCTCCTTGGCCTCCTTCTCCTTCTCTTTCGTTGATGAAGGGCTCAACAATACGCTAGATGCTGATCGACCACTGTCACTTGGCACACGGACAGAACTGCTCTCCGCTGTGGTGGTGGATGTTGAAGATGGTGCACTATTGCCAGCACCAAATATTTTGCCGAACTTATCAAACGATGTTCTGCCTTTGCTCTTGTTTACAGCACTACGCCCATCGTCTGCCGCACTAGCAGGCGTAGTAAATGCGATCGGGCTGCCAGGTGAGCTAGCAACATCCACACTGATGTTCGGTGTCACTTGAGTGGGAGTATTGGGAATAGATGGAATTAAAGAGTTCGGAACGACAGGGGTTGACGGTGTGCGTGAGTGTCGAGTAGCACGCGAAGGAGTAGTTGAAGCAGTCTTATGCGACGCTGGGGACGGACTATTGACTGCACGAGCTGATGATGGTGTGGAGGATGCTGGCGGTGTTCCATTGGCTGAAGCAGCGGTAGGAGTGGTGGGAAGGGGCTTGGTGGGAGTGGGAATGCCGACGATACCTTGTGACGCGCGCCTTTCTTTGGGCACGGGTGACAATACAGGGACACCATTCGGCACTTGCTGCTGCTGCTGTGGAAGTAACTCCTGTTGTGGTTGTTGCTGCTCCGGTACGGCAATGCCATTCCCATCCCTATCTTCGCTCCGACGTTGACCGTGGCTTGGGCTCCGCCCATGCCCTCGGGGTTCAGAATCATACTCAACCTGAATAGTGTGCCTGAAACCACCTCCCGCACTTCCACTGGTTTTGTGTCCTTTAGGGGAAGAAGATGCCTCGGCTGCAAGCAATGTAGCTTTACCTGCGGACGATGGTGGAGGGCCGAAGGGATCGTCGTCTCCACCAAGAACGGGCATCGGCTTCCTTGAGGCGGAAGGTGGAGGTGAAGGAATTGCCGTAGTTTGGACGGACAAATCCACTGAAGAGTCGTAAAAGAATTCGGGCTGCGTTGACTGGCTTTTTCCACCGGTTGCAGTACTTTCCGTTGCAGCTTGGCGATGCCCACTCCCACCTGTCTGGAGCTGATGGCTTTGGCTTCGCCCGACAGGTGCCGCAGGGGACGGTTGCTGCTGTGCAGCCTGGACCGCAGCAGCCCGCATTTGGCGTTGATATGCGAGGCGACGTTGTTGGTGCTGATCGAGGGCTGTTCGTTCCAGCTGCTCGACAGAACGTCCAAAAGCAGTTAGAACTCCAGGGGCTGACAGTACGCTATCTTTGGGCGATGCATAGGCTGCAAGCCACGGGTGCTGCATGACAGCCTCGAGGCTGCTGCGTTGTTTCGGATCCGGCACAAGCATCATGCCGAGTAGATTTCGAGCTTCGTTGGAAATGTACTCGGGGAAGGAGAGGGGTGTATTGATGATGTATTTGTAGAGTAGGTTGATATTATCTCCGTCGGGGTTGGCGGGGTCATCGTCGAAAGGAAGATACCCCGCGAGCATGGCGTATAATATTACACCACAGGACCATATATCCACTGCGCTGCCCACATACAGGCCCTCACTGATGACGAGTTCGGGTGCGGCATAGCAGGGAGAACCGCAAGACGTTTGCATGAGATCATCAGCACGATGTTCAAAGCGATTGGCAAAACCAAAATCGGTGATAATGACGTTGCGTTGTCGGTCAAGCAACAGGTTCTCCAGCTTCAGGTCACGGTGCACAATCTTCTTCTGGTGAATATACCAAACCCCAGAAATGAGTTGCGAAAATAGTTTGGCTGCATCGCGCTCCCGAAGGTATCTGTGAGCAAGGATGTGGTCGAAAAGCTCTCCTCCAGATGCATACTCCAAGATGATCCCGATGTATTTGTCAGTTTCAATGACATCGTATAGACGGACGATGTTCGGGTGTTTCAGGGTCTGGTAACGGATTAGTAGGTTCAGCAGAGAGCATCAGCCTCGCTCACCCTTAGAACTTCAATTTCTCTCTCAACCTTTGACATGCGGACGCTGTTGTCAACGTTTCCACGTCTAATGAGTTTGACAGCAACTTCCTCCCCCCACTGACAATGTAGCCCGAGCTTGACCTTGCCGAATTCTCCTTCGCCAAGTGTTTGGAGTAATAGGTATGGGCCAAATTTGGGGATTGTTCGACGTGGATGTGCAGTAGCATAGGCTACAGCAGCAGGATGTGAGTAAACATCTGTAAATGGAGATGTATCATCTCTGGACGATCCCCCGTGGTGATGGGCTTGAGATTGGGTCACAACGGTGTGCGAGGCCCGTTGTTGGCGCCTCGACGACGACGGTACTGGTTGGATTTGTTGAACAGCCGCAGAGACCGGTCTTGGGCCACCTGGCGAGTCCTGTAGGGGAATTTGCAGGCTCGCAGATGAAATCATGGTTTGCCAGAGGCAAAATGAAGAGAAAAATGGTTGTTGTCGTGGTTTGGGTCAACAAAGGCTTGGTCAACATGTGCAGGCGTGAGAATTTACTGTCAACTTTACCCCACTGCACCAATGGAGCTTCACACAGTCCTCCGCACTGCTTCTTGTATCAATCTTGTATCCAGCGTACTCGAGGCTCGAGTGTGTATATCCTCTGTTACAAGGAATGTCTGCAGTAAAATTTTACATTTTTTTCCTGAATTTCTTCAGCTGCAAATATTCCTGTGATCGCTTCCGAAACTGAGATCAAAGTTGGTTCAAAAACGGTTCAAGTCTTTTGCGGCGGATACAATTTTCCAAACAGGCTCCGAATGGGGTAGTGGGGAAATATATGGATTCAGTTCGTAGTACCGTGCTTGCTATTCGAATTCTTTATAGCAATTGTGGTATGTAGTTCTACTTCAGCATTATTGTTCATGAGACCTTCAACACCTGAATGGTCGTCATACATTTGTCCTTGCGTCTTAGATTGAGATCAAGTTGCGCCACGCGATCGATTAGTATATCAAATCCTCGCAATAACGGCGATGTCTTCTTCTCTGCCTGCTAGCCCTACAGCATCGTTTCCACTGCTACGTCGAGCGATCACTGCCGACTTGGGTACGTCTCTCCGCACCGAACTGGATATCCATCGAGGCGCGATCGATGAGACAACGATTACAAATCAGCCGTCGGATGCCATGATTCGCCTGCGCGCAGCACTAAGAGACATGGGAATCGTTGTCCAAGCGGAACGCAAGTATCGCTACCGGTGTGTACGTCCTCGTCGTCTGTTTGAGTCAGATCCATTCGCAGGAGAAAATGCGAACATAGAAGTAGAAGGATCTAAGAGTGAAGATCATGAAAAGGCGTCACTCCCCAAAGGCACTGTATGTCTGTTCATTCCCACCTCTTGCAGGTTATTTTACTTTCCGCGCAGACCATCGATCGTTCGGTGCGTTCCACGACCGCTTCCTGTGCTACGTAAGTTCTTAAAGACATTCCTTAGCCAAATACACCGCCTACAAGTAACCCAGACCTTGACGCATACTCACCTTCCTCTCCAGTGATCGACTCTACCTTGCTGGTCATACCCGCTGTTCCTCTCCTTCACTCGTTGCCCATACTAAACACACTCAGCCATAATAATTCCAGCTCGACTAACTCTTCGTCAGCAACATCATCTTCATCTGATGTCGAACTTGTCAACGTAGAGGCCAAAGCGCGTCCTGCTATCGCCTATGGGACTCACTCGGAGGACCCAGGCGACGAGGTAAGATTCACGGTGGAAGTCACGCGCTTGGCCCGCCTTGAGGGCACATACAGCGCTGACATTCGGCGGCTGAAGGGTGATCTACGCAGCTACAAGTATGTATACAATCAATTGAGAAAGTAAGTATTTTGTTTATAGGTCTAACTTCAAAGTACTGATCTACAGCCGATACATAGACTAGCAAATTTAAACATCGTTGGACGCCACTCTCCCTCTGATGACTAGGCAGCTCCTTCACCCATAACATTTTCACATATTTCTACCCTTTCCGTATTGTGCAATGGCACTTCAAGTTGCACTACATATATCTCTGCTGCCCCAGTAGCCCTGACCCCAAGACAGTTCTTTTCAAACGGGCAGTACTTTGGCTTACGATATTCTGTTCAAGTTATTGACGCGACCAGTATTTATGTTTATCCTTACCCAATGAACTATCCTACTACCCAACTGCTTTCTTTATGTACTCCACACATTTACAAACCAGCTACTTTCGAATATATATGTCCACATTACTGGCTACTGGCAACCCCACGCTTCGAAACATAAAACATGGGCTCGAAGGTTCCACTTGCAGTTGTTTTCTTCAGCGGACGATCGTTACTACATCCCCATAAAATCAAACCGTTCGACAGAGATTCTTAGTCCTTGCCAATCACGCCCACTAGAAGTCGATAATCTGGGAATGTCTGCAATTCTAGAAATATCTCTACTACTGATAGCAACAAGTAGTACTAGCCGTTATGGTTCGAGTGGTTGTAAGTTAGCGAAGTCCGAAGCTAAAAACGCACAATAAGTATAAAAATCCACGATTCTCCTCCAATAGCATGCTGTTGAACGCAACACAAAATTTTTTCCATGAAAAGTAGTAAGAAGGAAGCCTTGAGTCTACCCCTCAGTTACACGGGTGCGCCTGGACGTTCGACGCAGTTTGGAACAATGCTACCTCTGCAGCACGACGACGGGTGAGACCTGCGAGCACCTTTCCACCGGCTTTGTTGAACTTGGGGAGTTCCTGGGCAGCAACAGTGTTGGGATCCTCGCCGTTGTTAAGCCTCTTCACAAGAGTGCTGCTCTTGAGAGCGCCACATCCAACGTTGAAACTGAACGCAGTCAGAGCGCCAACTTGGTTGTCATTGAGGGCGACGTTGTTACTGACGGCTTGGTTGACGCAGGTGACAAATTGACCAACATCATTCTGGAGAAGTTGACCGGCGGTGGCCTTGGAAAGGGGGAAGGAGAAGGGAACCTCAGCACAGCCCTTGGACTTGCACAGATGGCCGAAGCCAACGGTGGGGAGACCAATTGGGTCGGGGGCAGGGGAGGGGACGAAACCTTCGAAGGACTGGATGAGGTTGACGGTAGCAGTGTTGATACCAGCGCCACAGGCGCCTGATGCTGCTGCTGCAGTGTTAGCGGTAGTGGCGGCGGCGGCTTTGGCATCAGCGGCAGCCTTGGCATCGGCGGCGGCTTTGGTTGCTGCAGCAGTCTTAGCAGCAGCAGCGGTCTTAGCGGCGGCGGCGGTCTTAGCATCAGCAGCAGCCTTAGTGGCGGCGGCAGTCTTAGCAGCAGCAGCTTTGGCAGCAGCGGCCTTATCAGCAGCGGCCTTGGCAGCAGCAGCCTTAGCAGCAGCAGCGGCCTTGGCATCAGCAGCAGCCTTGGCAGCAGCGGCGGCGGCGGCTTGGTTGTTGTTAGCGGCGGCGGCGGCAGGAGCGGCGGCATCCTTGCCATCGAAGACATCGGCGACCTTTCCCACTTGACCAGCAACGCCACCAACCTTGTCAGCTGCAGCTTTGACGCCGTCTAGGCCAACAGCACCAGCAACCTGCCCAACAGCACCAGCAACCTTGCCTACGGTGCCTGCGACACCTTCGACCTTGTTTGCGACGTCAGCGACCTTTGAGCCGAAGGAGCCGTCATCGGCTGCACCATTGGCATCGGTGGCACCAGCAGCCTTCGAATTATCATCAGCGGCAGCAGCAGCGGAATTGTCGTCGGCCGAGGCATCAACGGCGTTCACGTCAGTGGCTGAGTCGTCGAAGGTAGAGTCATCAACACCAGTGGTGTCATCAACACCAGTGGTGTCGTCAAAACCAGTGCTATCATCAAAGCCCGAGTTGTCGAGGGCGGATGTATCGTCAGCAGCGGCTGAATCGTCGAAGGAGGAGTCGTCGAAAGATGAGTCGTCAGCAGCTGCTGAATCGTCAAAGGAAGAGTTGTCGAAAGATGAATCGTCAGCAGCGGCTGAATCGTCAAAGGAAGAGTCGTCGAAAGATGAGTCGTCAGCAGCTGCCGAATCGTCAAAGGATGAGTCATCGAAACCCGCAGAAGAGTCGTCGAAGGATGATGAATCGTCAAAGCCTCCGGAGTCTCCACCGAAGTCGCCTCCACCGAAGTCGTCACCTCCACCGAAGTCACCTCCACCGGAGTCATCACCACCGAAACCAAAGTCATCAAATTGACGACGGATTACCGCAAGAGGGAATGCCCGAGCTATAAAAATAGACCAATGGATAAATATGATGATTCCGTGGCAAAAAAGGATCGAACGACTTACGAGCGACGAGGCTCCTGGCAGACACGCAGCGGCCATTGACCGAGCGGGCACATTGCGGTGCGGGGAGGGGTGCAGCATTAACCAGTGCATTGGTAAGAAGGAATACGACGGAAATAGGGATTATCATTTTGTGTTGTGTGTGCGTGTGGAAGAAAATCCTCGTCAAGAGATGGGATCAAAGCAAGTTCTCGGAACGAAAAGAAAGTACAAAGAATGAATGGGCGTCAGATAGCCACAGAACGAGCAAACGGAAGACGAGAAAAGGCAGACAACCCAGTTGATACAGAACAAGGATAAGAGTCTGGCTCTATTTAACCGATGGACCACTAAGCTGGTCAGGGGTCATGAGGTTAATGACAGAATAAAGATGCATATTGACTTCGACAAGCGACAAGTGATGACGGATTAGAACATGGCTGTATATTGGTGGTATCCAAGACGTGTGACCGGAGGATGTAGAAGTTGCAGTGCCTATCTTGTCAGAGAGGCTGGTGATAGATTAACAGGCACGTCTGGCGCGGGCTTGGGATGATTGTTGGGAGAAGGAGCGTGACGATGTGACGTGACGATGTGCCACTGCTTGACTTCAAAGGCATGTGCATGTGCATCAGTGACTGTGTGGCACAACTTGATCAATGAATTGTCTGATAGATGACAGAAAAAAAGAACGATGTGGGCCATCATGGGATCGCAATACTGGGTTTAACATTTACGCTAATGGCAGTGAGGCCTGAAACTAACCCATAGGACAATCAGTACGTCATGAAACTACGACCATCATCAACTTTGAAAAGGAGATGAAGTAGTAGCAACGTTGGGCAGAACTCACTGAACGTTTCCAAACGCTTGCATAACTGAATATTTGAATGCTTGTGAACTCGTGACGGATAAAGAGGGATGTGGTAACCAAGGCGTAAGTAACACAGCCTTCCTTGCACATAGAATACATTTCACGATTGTATAAAAGACGTGACCGGGTGAAAACGCGGAAGCAACATTCTAACCACGAGGAAAAATCTCAGACTGAATGACTGATGACAGCCAGCGGATTGAATGCGAGAAGGAGAAGAAAAAACTCCCGTAAACAATAGTACACGCACTCGAAAAAATCGGTCAAGAGGGTGAAGATCTTTCCATATCGTCCGTGATTGGTTTTCAGTAAGAATGACTGTATGAACCCTGTCCATAAATGTGTGCATCCGTTTCCAAGCTTAGCAGCACTGTCGTCATCCTTGTAAAATCTAGTTTGTTACTAGCAAGCAATCGGACAAGTGGCCGAGTTCTCACCTGTTACCTAGGAAGCTCCGTCACCAGTCGCCATGCGGAAACTTTAATGTAAATACGTTCCAGATCCTCTGAGCACTTTTGATCCAAAACAGTATCTGAAGATGCTGATTCACTGATATGCGAGGTCCCAAAGTACTTAAGCCCCACAGTGAGCGGAGACAGGGCAGGTACCACCGAACACCTCCCTAGCACCGAGACAAGAATCGGCCCCGTCCTATAGGTCGATCCAGCTATTAATAGCCTAGTAACCGTATGGGTAAGTCATCTCGACGTTCAAAGCTCTGAATAAGGGCGGTGAATGACTGTCCCTCTGGCACAATTACACTGGCAGTTCCAAGGCAGTTCGTGATGTTCATCAACTGATTACAAGTTGGGGCAGGTAATTGGGCTTGGCGCATCCGATTAGGCTTGGCAAATATACGCTGAGGGTTTGTCTGAGATAATTAGGATACTGCATGCATGGAAGCTGTTATGGCAGACTTAAGCAGCAAGTTATAGGAGGATGGTGTACGAGTGTTTGATTCAAGAGGTGGTGCCACGAGTAACAGTTTCCAGCCCTGCTTGGTAAGCACATCTCAAGGGCCAACACCTGGCCCCGGCCAACACTGTCCAACACGATCATTGGCCGGGGACAAGTTGGCTATCATTGAATAAAGGATATAGTAACAGTTGTATTATCATCAACGAGAGGCAGCCTTTTTTTTCTTCTCTGGTATGCATCGGGTCACAATCAATTCCACAAAATCATTGTTGCTCAGTGTCGAATTGTGCATAACAATCTGTACGGTGGTGGCGGCTCCAGAATCTGGGCATTGAAGAGTTTGTTGGTTGCCAGAGCATGGGAGTTTGATTGGGAGCCAGGAAAGATATGGTCAACAGAAAACCATATCCTATCCGATTCGTCCTGGTAGAACCATCCACTATTAATGCGCTATACATATTGCTTCCCAACCTTCACAATAGAAGGGAGGACACACGAGGACACGGCGTCCATGGTACAAAACCGCCGGCACATGTAATTCCTGACAGGCTGGATTGGCAGGGTGCCACATCACCACTTCCATGCGCAATTGTGGAGCGGTCTACTGTTTCACAACATTCGCGCCGTACAACCACCATGATTGTAATACCTCCCATCTGAGCGGGACGAAACACACGAAAACATGACTTGAAGGGGTAGACAGTCAGATCTCCCATGATCTCATTCACCTGGATTGCTTGACTGATGAATCAACATTGGTATAATCATGATTACTTTCCTTTACAATAGTAATGTGGTAATTGCGGATTGATTACCTGCTATGTTGGGGTTTAGTGTTTCGATATTTCTTGTCATGATCAACAAAGTACCAAGGGAAGCCCCAAACAGATTATATCAGCCTGTGTCGTCGTTTGAGGTTATCACCAGCCCAACAGCCGCCTAATCCAACCTTTCTTCTGTCGTTTGTTTTGTTTCTGTGTTTGCAACTTTGATGATTCGACACATAACCGCGTTACTTCGGCCGCTTCTGGTGATGCTGCAGACGCATGCCTACGCTTATATTCTGCAGGGGTCTCCCCGTCAATGCCTGCCACCCACATACCGCGACGTGCAGCCCTGCGGCTCATTAAACAGAAAGATAAGGATGGGAAATAAGTGGACACACTTGGCTTCAGCCTCGACACGAAGAAACTCCTCTTTCCCCTCTTTGCCGTATACTGCACCAGCCTATGCAAAGCCATATGCTTAGACTGAGTTCTTTACTTAAGGGAGAGAACAAAGCCCACCTGCTCATAGATCGTCCCATTCCCAGTACGCAACATCTCAAGGGCTAGATTTTTTCCAGGGGCGAACGCGGCAGGAAGAATACGTGGGGTTAGGGTGACATTTGCTACCTGTACGACGGGAAAAAAATTCATCAAGTAAAGAATGCCAAGGAACTGGGCGCGCCATCCAGGAGAACCATACTGACAATGCGGGAATACTGGTCGCGATGTATGAGCTGGCAATAAACAACTTTGCCTAATATCGCCTGTCGAAGCCATGCAAGGCTCTCAGCAGCGTATGGTTGAGCTGGGCGTCCGAAGTGTGCCGCCTAATCGGTAATGGATTTAGCATTGTTGCAGAGGTATAAGTCATTGTGCAAACCTCGGGGGCATCGACTCCTGCAATTCGAATGTGGAGGGTTTGGTCTTTGAGGTCTAAGCAGGGTTAGAATGCAAAGTTGAGTACTACAGTATCTTTCAAATTCTGTCACTAACTCGGGATAACTCACCTTTAGTGGCGGATGGTACTCGTCGCCATTTGAAGGGCCAGTGCCATCCTAGCGCCGGTGTATGGTACAAACGAAAGTTATCCGCGTCGCCGACACTGAAAGATACGATCGTGTCAACACACGTTTACTCCGCGAGGTGGTACTCCTGCCTACGAGGTAACGACACCCTTGATCCATCGTCGACGCGCAAACATGTCCGGCGTAGCCCAGTCGCTATTCCATAACCTTCTCCCGTAACGTGCGTAGAAAAATGCACTTGTAGCGGTAGCAATGACGCCAAGCGAAAAGGCGGTCAACGCAATCAATGGTGTTGGAACTGCGTCAAGTTGTGCTTGAAGACGCTGCAAGAGTACCAGCTCGTCGTTTTTTGATTTAGCTTCGCCTTTCTGCACTTGTGAGCCGGATCCCGGTAGCCATGGAATTGTGGGCATCAAGCCAGGAGAAGACCAGGCGACGTCTAGAGGGCGACTGGTGAGATCTAAGAAGTTAAATGGCACACCACGTTTGACAGGTCAGGTTACAGCACTCCAACTCAGTGACGAGTTGATCGACCGAGTTATCTGATAAAGGACATAACTATCGATCAGTCGATTTAATAACTAAATTCATGTGTTATGCAGTAGGACGGATAATCGATTACAATAATCATATGTAGTGTAAGAGGAGGGTGCAGCAACGAAGTTGGGAAAACCCTGGATTCCTCATCAGGCGAGTTTTTATGGAGGGAGATACCAATCTTCTTACCTGCATACTGGTCTAAGCATGAACGTATACTTATGGGAAACCTTCACTTCAATGGGATGGCCGCCCCCGAGCTCCAGGGATGAAACTGCAATTTTTGTCATTGCACCATAAGTTTACATCACAGTACCGACACTCCATGGGGAGTGCCCTGCACGCATATCGATAAGCAGGGTCTGGTGTCGTGGCAAATCTACAAGGCTCCGTGAATTCCCAAATATTGCCACATCGATAGACGAGTATTGTCTTATTACACATGCTAGAAGAAATACAATCTCAGGCTCATGGGCATTCCACATAAGAGAACAGACTTACATTTGTAGTGAGGGTAGTGGAAGTTATGTGAAGGGATTGAGCGCTACATTTCTAGTGGTCGATTGTCGTCATATAAAATTGGGATAACATGAACGTGCGAGACGCGGAACTTTCTAGAATCCCCATGGACGCATATCATGAGCCAATTGTGTGGGACCCGAGCATTAATCACCTAGCAGTCACCCTAAATTGGGCACAAGCTTAAGAAGTAAGCTAGGCAGGTACGTAAAGCCTTCCATGTTCCTGTTTGAAACTTATAATAAGTATCAGTTACATATCACGCCGTATTACAACATACAGTAGATATCATGATGACGCTCTGGTCCGGTGGCGACACCAACAGAGCAACTCTGGAATGTCACATTTGAGCCCTCTAATTCTCCAAGACAAACGTGGGGTAAGTGTTTCGACGTTGACATGAGGATTAGCATTTGTCATATTGAATGGCTAAGTGAGGGTGAATGAGTTACGAGATGGGTAGAGTTGACAACAATATTTGAACATACCTTTTGCATTTGAGGGTTAACTTATAATAGCACGCTTATTAGCCTTGGTCTGCAAAATTAGCCAGCCATCCAGGGTGGATACTATGGTTATCGAGATTCGATTGATGCCAGAAGGATGGGCAGTGCCAGTCCCAGAGGAGAGGCGGTATTTGCTTGTGATTGGGTTTGCTTTCGGTCTTGGCTCCAAACACCACCATCGTCACGGTATCACGATTTTTTTCTGGAGTCTTCCACCGCTCACTAATGCTTTCTACCATTACACAGACGTGCTTTCCAAGAGGAGCTGTATAGGTAATGACCAGCGTTTCCATATGCCCCACAAGCTATCCGTTCTCATTCAAGCCGATGAACAAGTTCACATACTACTCTATATATCTATTACTGGCAACACGAAGTGTCGAGACTGGGTTGAATAGTTGATACAGCTTCCTAGAATTCTCAAGTACTGGCTGCCTTTCGTAGCACGCGGGCTGGGCATCGATCGAGAACAGTTGTTCAATCTTCCCTCATCCACCGCATTCTATCTGATTGGAAAATCCTCCTCGATGCATGAGTACCCGATTAGGAATGCAATGAAATTTGAAGGCAGTTCCCATCCGGCCAAGCATGCTTGCCGTGAAAGCCGGATCAACGTTAACCGTCCTCAAAAACATATCACGACGCCACATCATTCCCTTTTCCGTTGGTGCCTACAACCTCCTTATTCCATGTCCTGCCAGTCCCAATTCTTACTGCTGGATCGAGCA
>JABCKU010008268.1:0-30111 GCA_018221655.1 Myochromella boudieri
GCACGGTCACCCGTCGGTGTCCCCGACGACATGCAACACCGACATCAAGAATGTGGCCACGCCGTGGAAGGCGGATCCGGTCCGCCGGGAAATGCCGAGCACCCAAAGGGTGGCGGTTTGGAAACGACACCACCGTCGCCGACAGACGGGAGGGACGGCAAAATTGAGACTTGCAGCGTGGAGGGTACATGTCAGGGGACGATTCGTACTGCAAACACTTCGGGGGTTTGTTGAAAAGATGACGGACTTACGGAGGGTTTTTGTGGAAAGGATTTCCACAAGGCGGTTAGGCGGCTAAAGGCATTGGGAATATAAACAGGCAATCCTGCCTCTCAATCCTGGTCAGCCCTGCTCCTCAATCCTGGCCCGACCCTGCTTGCCAATCCTGGCCCAATCCTGCTCCCCAATCCTGGCCCAACCCTGGGCAATTTTTTTGAACCCTGGTTGGATCCTCCCCATCCAAACTCCTCTAATAACCCTCAATTTGCTCCTTTCATTCCCACCCGAGCACCTTTTCGAGCTATAGCTTCATCTATACCAGGTCGGCTTGAGAACTCCAGGATCAATGATAGATATCATGACTTCATTGGATGCCGAGATCGAAGAGGGAGGGAGACGAGACCCGTGAGAGCGAGAGATGCGGCAACGTGCTCATCGAACGAAACACGAGGGCGACGCGAGGAGAACGATAGTGGTGCCGGAGATTCAGATTTTTCTAGTGAAGGAGAAGTTGCACCAAATAAGGAGGGCGATGTAGGTGGTTTGTGGTGACCTTGGACAGAGGCGCCCTTGGCCATGACAGGTTTCTTGAGTTTTAAATGAAAATGGACGTTGCCTCCGTTAAAATGGCCGAAAACTCCCTCGCAGTAGCCCTATATAAGTCAAAAGACGATGTGATTGGTAGAAAAAGTGGTTTCGATATCGCGACTCACCAAATAAATACTAAGCAGTTCATTTAGCTGCGTCAAAATGATGATCTCGTCATCCTGTATACAATACCAAGTCAATATAGATTCTAGGCATTCAAAAAAGAATCACGCACCTTCAGAAACATCAGGGCGTTCTCCCGCTACCCAGTGGAATGTCGCCATGCGCCTGCCAGTCCCGCCCTTCCCAATAAACCTAGTCCACCGCGCCAAATCCTGAGCTTCCACAGCCATGACGGTTCAAGTACGACCGCTCCTTGGGTATAACGAGCACTGAAAGTCCAGGCGTGAAGAGATGGGAGAATGAAGGAGAAGTAAAGCTCGGCCAGGGAGTTGAAAGGACGCCAAACAAAGACAACACAATGCACGGCGTGGGTGCCCGCTTTGATTCCCGGTTCGTTCCTGGATACCATACACTGCTGCGAGTCCCGATAGCTTTAGGTGAGAGTTATTTGCCTCGCCGCCGTTGCCGCTGACGCTGAGTGACTAGAGTTTTCGCAACCGCCAAGTCCTTGTACGGCTCAGGTATTGGGGTATCTGACACATGATCAGTCAGCGGTCACATGATGGTGACGCGTCATGTCGAACTCCTGCCCTGCTCCCCCTTATGATTATCAGCTTGCGTTCGTTTGAACTTAGACGCGCCCCAGAAGATATGGCGAACTTAATCAAAACTGGCCTGCATGTATGTCTTCAACCTGGTTCCTGGTATTTACCTGTTAGTTGTTCTGACCTTTCTTGCCCCTAGTGACATAGCGCTCTGTTTCCTACAAATCCTTGATATCCAGTCCTTATGTAGTCTTTCGAGCTATAGACAACACTCTGCCATTCACGCCTTTTCTCCAATGCCCTCTCAGCCCAGTAACTCGTTGGATACCTGATTCATGCACCCTCCTGTGCCGTCCCTGTCGAACCCAGCCACGACACAAGTACCACCACCCTACCCGCCTAAACTCCACAACATTGAAGATCCAGATGTCCTTCATACGCCGTTTTCACCCGCATCTCACAGTCACAGTTCCACTTCCATGATCGAGTAGTGATTTCTTGCCTACGCCTGTCTCAGACATACCAGCCGTCGTTACTACTTTTTATATCCATGGGCGCGATCACGAGGCACCCAACTAGCTGCCGTATAACCCAGATAGACGCAGCCCCAGCGTTGTTGGAGAAAATAAGGCATTTTCTGCTCCGCCGACCTTGATACTACGGCATGCCTGGATTTTGGCCGTAGTTACACAGGCGCGTTATCATTCTTCAAAGTCATTTTAGCGTTGTATGACATCGTCCATCTCTTCAATCTTACCTGCCTCACTGTCGATTCTCGGCTCATATCCATCACAATCCCAACCTCGATGACCTTCAAGCCTCGCCCCCATTCAAATTTACTTCGAAGTAGTCAAAGTGCAGCTGCCTCTCAATCAAGTGGATACTGGTCATGGGTGATGCAGTGCTGATAGAACGGAGGGTGCGCGGCGGATGCAGAGGCGAGGTTATGGCATGAGTTCGACAGAAATCTGTTGTCTTCCTCCCTTCTTGACAAGGGTGCGTTTCTTCAACCCATTATCGTACTGGAGGCCCCTCATTTACCTTCTTCATGGCGGGAATTCCTCACCATCCCGAGCCCAGACTGACGCACATCTGCCCCTACGACACTCTCACCGCCCTCCTCTTCAAAGCGTTCACGAAAGTTGCTTGACAAGTGATGCAATAGGCTTGTGGGCTGAGACCCGTGGAGCCATCAACCTCAGCGGATTGGTATCTGTAGTACCATGTAAAGCCAGCATTTGTTGGGGAGCGTCCAGGAGTGCATGAGTATAAACCGAGAATTAACACTCCGTGAAGGGAGTAGTTGGGTATGTTTGTGGATAGACAGTAGCGTCAAGGTGAAGGACTTACCCCCAACACTCGCATTCACATCTCGGAAGAACACTTGACTGATAAAGGCCATTAGCACTGGATAAAAACACGAGAAAGGGAGAAGAGAGACGGGAAAAAGATTGAACGTGAAGGGAGGTAGTAAAAGATGTGAACCAGAAATGAGCGAGCCGGTCTTCATAAAGAGCTTATTTGGTTTTTCCCAGATCCTGACAAGTTAAAACGAATATAAAACACATATAAACGTAAACGTAAGTAGTCTCAGACCCCTGACTTGGAAGGAACGCAACTTCAGCTCACTGGGTGTAGAATTTGTTCTTTCCCGGCGAAGTATCTGAAAGAGATGCAAGGATTATACGAAAGATTGAGAAGATGAAAGAAATATCAAAGAAATGCAAGACCTATCAAAGACAAAACTGAAAAGAGTACGTCTTTGTTTCCTTTTGCATAATATCGGGCGAATTAACAACTTCCGCACCCAGTGTGCAGGCCTCATCGAATATCGCTGGCATGGTCAATAGCATTTTGACGTTGTGCAAGACGGCGATGAAGCGTAGCTATGTCCATTACACGATTCAAACGCCATGAGATATGACATCAACGATGAGAAGGGCCAGTTGATGGTTGTGATGGGGAGTGAGGACAGACCCTATATTAGGGCTTGGATGGGCTGCTTGTGTGATCTTACCGTCATGTTCGAATCCCATTCATTGTCGGTGGGCCCGTTGGGAAAGTATACATGGCTAAAGTGCGTTTCATTGGCATGGTGGATTATATACAGTTGATATTTCGGCTTGCTAACGTGTTTTCAGACGATGCAAAGACGATGACGATGACGACGTCCAAAATGATTGATATCGGCGACTGGGTAAACTGGCCTTAGGTTATCTTTACCGATCCACTACTCACTAACTCCTGATGACTAGCTTCCACCCATTCGATACCCTGAAAAGAGCCGTACAGCCTGTGTTACTGGCACCAGCCCTAATGACGGGTATACGGATACCTTCCCCCTCCTGTCGTTCCAGCAGCTTACACACGTAGCAGTATATGCACTCAGGATGAAATACCACGTAATTAGGCACTCAGCGCACGACCCTTCCTAACTCATGCAAGCTAGTCAGTGCTATCACTGCCTCGACCACTCCCACTCCTGCCACGTCGCGAATCAAAAACCTAGGACGGAATCCGATTCTGGTACCCATTCCACCGGGAAAAGGTGCGACGAAGCCGAAGCTGACCAGCGATTCGATTTAGACCCTCATGGCCTGCTATCAGCAGAGTTGTTGTATGGGTTGGAAGGCTACGTGGCAAGTGACGAGGTAAGCTGTTGGTGCTTTTTTGTACTACAGCTGGAGAAGGCCCGTTCTGACACTGTGGTTTAGGTGCTTATATTTTGTGCAAAGGAGCTTCCGCTCGCCTGGGTACAGGCCCCCCGTATCTTTTTTCTCTCGCACGCGCAAACAGCAGCCCACCTCCAAGGGGATCGGCGTAGACGCATGCATGCTATTAGGCCGATATGGCAGTCTTTCAGGAACGTCGGGCGGACGTCATTGCATATCCCTCACAATCGCCCTTCGAAGCCGAACCGAAACGGACATGAACACAAACATGAGGGAAGGGCACCTCAGGTCGATCGAGGATAGGACCATTCACGCTTGCCTCTTGTACTATTGATGACCCTCGCTGGCGTTCTCTGCACCCGGTTGAGTGTGCGTTTACCATCGATCGAAGACGGTCGAATGCCTGCTGATCAGGGTGAGCCGTTTTCGGTGTGACTGAGGATGATGAAGTCGACGGGTCCTGAAGCTAGGTACAATTTGGCATACGGAGTATGAGGCTCACGGAGACGAGGGAATGTGATTGACACTAGCTGTTGACAGTGCCGCAAAGGACGAACTAGCCTTGTGTTCGTTGTCGGGGACGAGGTGAGCAGGCTGTCGTTTGCGTTCCTGACATTTCTCATCTTCTCGTCAGGTTCAGGTTGTTCAGATTCCCCTTGGCCCTGTACAATACCACGATTGGCTCAAACGAATGGGCGGTGCCACCGTCTCCACTAGGCCTCCCAATGGAAACGGATCCAAGCATACGCTAAGCACCAGTGCTGGTACCACGAGCGCCCTCGAGCATGGTGGAGTAGCGCCAACGTAGGCGGGAGGACGAGAGATGGCCCTCGATGCTACTCCTGAGAAGACTAGACGAGTTATCCATTGTTACCGTCGCCGGGATCCAGGTGAGGTGGCGTTTACTTTTGCGTTTGCGTTTGCGTTTTCTTTGAGGGGGGGTTTGAGCGTTGACAACGTTCTCGTCCATTGTAGGTTCGGGTTCGATTGGACTAGTGCTGCCGCTACTACCAAACGCAGGCCATGGTTTAGGCATAGACTGCGATCCTGGTCCGCGGATCCCCTTCGTTGCCCTTTTGTTGGGTAAGCACAGGCACGGCGAATCCAGTGTCCCCAAATCTTGATTGGCCTGCTCCAAGGATATCGGGAAGAAGACCAGCACTGCCGCTACATTCGCCCTGTTCCGACAAGACCTGGGATCTCGAAGCCGAAGCTAGCTCCAAAAACGCTGGTCAAGTTCCAAGGATTTATGGCGGGCTGTGAGGCTGTTGTGGGGCTGTTATATACCTCACATTTGTGCTACTGGGCTCGTCCCATTCTGGACTAGAGGCGTGGTCAACGGGTGCCGTTACCTAGAAGCGCTGGCACTCGACGCCCGTCCACTAACTCAGATGACGAGCTCAACCCTCGCCCTCTTATGCGTTAGCGCCTAGACTCCTCATCTCAATCTCCGTCCCCTTCCTTTCATCTTACCCATCGCCAAGGACTCTCAGACCTCATCTCTTAGTTCAGCTTCTCTTAGCGCCCCCAGGCCTCGTAGTGCATCCACCGTCTCATAGACACCATGCCCTTAGATTGGATATTACGGGGCAGGAGTTGAAAGAGTTTTTAGTAACAAGGGAGTCGGAATCGGCAGAAGAGTGTAGGGTATGGACGGCGTTGGCGGAGTTGGGGATGATGTGGGTTGATGTGATTAGGGAGGGAATTGGGGAGGTTGAGTTGGTGCTGATAAAGGCTGTACGTAACATCAACCGTATGGGAACGTGAGCCAGTATTGGAGGATGTCGTAGGGGAGGTGATGGCACCGATCCCTCCATTGCTACGGGTGCATCTGCTGGTTCTGTCTGTGACATTCTATACTGCCACCGGAGACACAGATAAGGCGACTGGTAGACTGAGAGGGCTGCATGTGTTGCTTAATATGGGCGTCTTGACTACACCGAAAGGGAAAACATGGGAGGAGAGGATGGATGGGGTTGTCGAGGTAGGTGTCCGACTTTTCCCTTCCGCTATATATGCGCTTGTACTCACTTCCCTCGGCATAGGTACGTTTTCCTGGCAAAGATTCTACGTCACCGCCATGGGTGCTGCGTGATGTGGCTTTTCTGCTTAATGCGGTAGCGAAACAGGGCCCTTTGGGCGTGTGCCGAAGAAGGCAGCTTTTGCGAAGGCGTAGTTGGAATTGTAGGAGGGGAAGGAGAAGGGTGTATGTGGTAGACCCCAGTGTAAGCGTTATCTCAACCTTGGTGCTCATGAGGATATTGGCTGACGATGCGGATTGTTATTAGGGTCGTACGCAGCGAATAACCGAGAACGAGGGACAGAAAAGGCGAAGACAGAGAAGGCATAGCAAATGAATCAACAGTGACAAGGATTTATATGGTAGTTGGCCGTATCAGTACTGCGGAGCCGTTACGAAGTACATAGGTGCTGCTTCCCACCGAGCTTTAAAGCATATCAGCCTCTACCTGTGATGACGAGGATAATAAACTTGGTGAGTTTACTGTCGTGAGCTGTGAATACCGCTCGCCAATGAGACGTTGAAACGTACGAGGGACCAGTGGGGGCTGACGGAGCAATAGCTGTATATGGGCCTAGCGCTACCCGTGGAGCTGCCGCTGTGTATTGAGACAGCCAAGCCGCCACGCCGCTGCCGCCCATAGATCCAAATTGACCGTCCGTGGCAGTGCAGACTCGCTATCTTTAAGGGTGATCGGGAACGGGGTAGAGAACCTCTTTGATGGTGTAAAAATGGGGTGTGAGGTGCTCGGATCGTCCACACCAGGATCGAGTTTGGGCCTAGGACCGGATTTTTCATACTCTTAATGCTCCTTGGCAAGGTAGGGAGCCAGGACTAGGTTATTGGAGGTACCAGTGGAAATGTGAACGGCACGGGAAATGCGGTCATAAAGCAGGTGGCAACAAGCGCACTCCTTGCTTCAAGTGAGATCGAAGTGCTGAGGCCGAGTTGAGACCGACTGAGTCATACATCGGGGAGCTTCAGGTTGCAGGTTGACGTGCAGAGCTGGATCCAGAAGGGTAACTGTGGGACCGGCGCAGGCGGTGTATAGGAATACCGCAGGGGTTTTGATAGTGGCGGTTGTGGTGAAAAGTCAAGTAGAGTGTCTAGATGGGAGAGGGGGGCAGGTGTTGGTACAGTCGCACAGAATCTTTATTGTCTTTGATTTAGGCGAAGGGTTCTTCTACTAGGCTAAGAAGTCACGCTGAGGTCAAGCATGGTATGAGATGTTGTTTGAGTAGTGGGTTTACGATGCCCGCTCAATATGGTTCGTTGCACAACGGGAAAGCGCATATACATGATGTACGAACAGGCGGAAGGACGACAGTCCACTCCTCTTTCCACATTCGCTCTGCCAAGTACCGTGATGGACTGCAGGGAATTCCCCCGTCGAGCCTCTGCTACACCTCGATCTAACATGACCACTGGTACCGGGGCCTCCTTACTCCGCTTGAGATGGATGAAAGGGGGCGATGCAGCGATCGCTACTGACGATATAAAACTGGGCGTAGGTAGTGCACGAATCTCCTACGCCAAAATCGAATTGAAGCTTGAGAACAAGTGTGTCCGGACACCAGTACCGGTGTTGACACAGGGGACTGGGATGGGTTATTGGAGGCGTAAGAAGGAGCAAAAGCAGCATGGAGGCGCAATTGAGGATGATAAGTCGTGGTAGAAGTCATATAAAACGCTCATTCACCCCGGGGGAGGTGTTGGAGCCCAGTAAGTCATAGGCTGCATTCGGGGGTCGCCGCGGAGGGGCTGAGCCAGTGATGGGGGTCTGGGGGCCATAATCAGCGCTGATGGTACATGGCAGTTCTGGAATGGCGGTGGTAGTATTGGAGGAGGCAGAGTCATGAGTTGGAGGTTCTGGCTGCGAGGGGACGGGCAGGGCGGCACATACCCCCTTCGACGATTTCAATTTCGGTGAAAAGCCGTAATAATGCGTTCTGGAGTCGTTTTGGCATGTCTCAGTCGCAGTCTAGGGCTGGATAAGGGGCTGCCTTTGTGTTCGGGTTCGATGAGGGATGGCGGGGGGTGGGAGGTTGCACAGAAACGCAGTTAGGCGTGGCGCTAAGGGAGACCAGAGACATATCAGCAAAGAATTTGAAAAGAGGCTGCAGCAGGAGATAGACGCGGGTTTGTAGATGCGATTCAAGTGTGGTTCCACGGTGAACTACAAAGGCATGATGAAGTTGGCGCAACCTTCAAAGCTACGCGAGCAGATATACACTCAACCGTTCGAGGAGTGTGATCGAATGAAGATATGAGAGTAAAACACGCACGAGGATGGGTTTGTACAGTGTATCACCCCCGTTCCTCTTTCCTCAGCCACACGGTTCCAAGTCGACATGGGGGCGGCCCACTAGCAAGGCGACAGGCTTCTGGACCGTGACATGTAACGGTTGCTGTACACAATTCTGTGTCAAATGAGGTGCAGAGGCAGGAACTGAGGTGATTGACGAGGCGAGCTTGAGAGTCCAGTCGAGTTAGGAAGGTGAGACAAAAAGGTCTCGTCTAACATCAGAACAACGAATCTATCATTCTGGATTGAGATCTAACAAGATTCTGGCGGCAATACAGCTACCAGCACTCCTATTTGGCGCGTATAACAGGGCTGAATCGTTGTGAACCACGATGAGGAGGAGTCGGTGGTATTGATGCCATATCAGGTTCGGACACTTGTAAGTTATCACCACCCATGGATCTACCGGGAGTCTAAATCTAACTATTCCATCTCAATTTCTCATCCTGAAATTGCATTGACAAATTTTATCACCTTCCCAGCACATTTACCTCCGTCACCGCAAAGTCAGGGTCGGGGCATCAAGTTCAGTGCGTCTCTTCTGAACAGTTGCGATCGTAGGGCAGGTTTCAAGGAGTACTTGGTCAAGTTGCACGTGTTTGTATTCTTTTCTCCCTCTCATCCACGCCAACTATCATAACAGTCATTTGGCAGCCCATCAACGTAGGTTTGATCGCTCGAGTTTCTGGACGACAAAGTGAAAAATATGGCACTGCTCAGAAGACGGCATCAAAAATTGAGGACGGCCAAAGTAACTGTATGCCGATTCCTTATGCCCACTCCATCCCTCCTCCATGCCTACTGCCACCGTCTCCCTCCCCTCCATGCCCTTACCCTTCGCTACCCACGGACTTTCTCCCTTCCCGCGACTGTACTGGCGCCCATTTTACCTATAACTCTCACTCTACTTTTATTGTCTATCCTCCCCACGCATCCCATCCCATTTATTGGCCCAACTTTGCGCGTGCGACCTCCTTGAAGACCATCCACTCCCTGGATATTATGACGGCATGGATTACGTCAAGGGTCGCCGAATATCCAAGAAATCAGGACGAGCAGGTGCCAGGGCATCACATTATGTTCTGCGGTGTATGTCCATCCATGGTTAAGCCTGGTACGACAACTCTTATACAACGGGAAGTAACTCGAAGCTCATGAATAACATCCAGCCGCACCCCCCTGGATCGAGCTGCCGTCCAGTTTGCCTATCTCGGGGGACGAGCGGATGCGTCGATTTTCATTTGACAACTTGAACATCTCAATAGGCTTCTTTTACTTACTTCCGTGCTTTACAGGACTGTCTTGTCAATACACATTCCGTTTTTTCAATATAACAGTTGAAATCTCCGTAAATTTATCACGCTAACAAATATATTATCCTGCCGCCAGACAACATCAAGTATTGGTCAGAATCTACTATCTTCACAACTTGACCTGAAGTGTAGTGTACGTTTACTTCTTCTTTCCCCTCCTATCCATTTTTGGATTAGAATTCGGCAACCAGAACACATGGCGCGATGCAATCAATCTGTAGGCCGGTGAGCATGGAGAATTAAGGAAGCCACCTACAATGCCCTTGATCCATCACTATCTGTGGAATAGCTTCGATGTTCTTGGGTGCGTACGGCGGTCAATCAGCAAGGCCCAGGACGTGAGACTAGTTTAGAATTAGACTAAATATATGTGGTTGTTTCAATGTCTAGAGAAGGTTGTCATGAGAATATCTTGATAACCAAGACCGAAATCGAACAAAGATACGAAGGCATGGACGTAGATTCCAACATCATGGAGAATATCTTCTCTATGGGAGGTCCTGAGAGATATGGCATATGACAATTGTATGATTGATAGGACGTTAGTAGCTTCTACGTTAGTCGACAGTTTGATGGGTAAACATGGTATCCAACTTTGTGGGTTCAGATATATGATCACCCATTACTCGCAAAGGGCCAAATATAACGCTACCCGATCTTATGATATCATGGGAAAGGGCCGAATGTTGAAACAATAGCTGAAGCTTCTATTTACTAACCTTATTTTATGGCTAGTCTTAGAGTATCTTGAGAGTGAGTAAGTGACACCTGATCGACGAAAATAAAATTGTTATTGTTGTACATACTCGCATTTTCTTAGATACTCCGGAAAAGGGATGGCGAAACTAGTCGTACTGAAGTGCTGACCAGGTGTCTATTCTCTACTCATTGCCAACACAATGACATGTGCGACGCCCATCTACCTAGTCCGTGTAACCCAAGACATTGTGCTGATCGGATCGTCAGAACAGGGTAAGCATGTTGAGTAAGTACTAGTTGCGAACCTCTGGAGTAACGACAAAAAGCTGGTCGTATATACAACGGAGAGCAAAACCACCCTCGCAGTATGCGAAATAGTCTGTGAACCAGTAAAGTTTTAGCCAATTAATAGCGAGGTAGGTAGCAGTGAATATCATTTACATGTCCACTTGCGAAGGAATATGTCAAGGCCTTCTTCTGTAATATTCGGATCGTGTTTCTTTAATGCTGGCTTTATATGTGCCTCAAAGTTCCGCGTGAGGCGGTAGCCCCATTCCCTTGCCGTACGGGTATAGTCTGAGTGGACGTTTTGTGGTGAGCCGAAATAGCTTAGAGTTATATCACGAGCAGAACTAACGGGGACTGAGATCGTCGATGGAGGCAACGTTCAAACCGGCGTCTGTAATAGCGTTGACAAGGGTACGGGGGGAACTGAGTGCCGCCCCACTGAACGATTTGTCATTCTCCGTGGAGGAGCAAAGGGTTATATGATGTCACGTACGGATAGATATATTTCCTGAAGAAATCCACTTCACTAAAGAGGCCGAGACGGATTTAGTATTTGCTCGGCCAATCATGTTTAGACTGACCTCCGGAATTGTTTCCAGCGTGTGTCAGGCACCGTGGACATCGTAAATACCTTGAAGGAGTCTTGCGTCTTCATAGCCCATGCTATCTTCTTGAACCATAGATTCAGGAATTCGAACCCAACTAATGACATATATCATTGAGTACGTGAGTTTTCGGCCAGGCTATAGAGGTAGAGTGCCTACTGTGTTCAGTGACCCCAATAGATATCACAGCATCAAAAGAGTGCTCCCACTCAGGTGGCATATCTCGATAGTCCATCAAGTGGACTGTTATTTTATCCGAGAGGCCTTGCTCTGCGATTATTTTGTCCGCAGCGACTTTCTGTGAGTCTGATATTGTTAATGTGTCGACGGTAGCACCATACTCCTTGGCAGCCTGACAGGATGATTATATGAAACATTAATTCTGTCATTAATTCTGTCACGAACAACAGCCGTACTCACCAGGATAGCAAAGCTTCCCCATCCACATCTACACAAGGAAAGATCAATCAACGTAATTGGCTACGTGATCATACTCACCCAATCTCCAGAACGCGACATCCCTTACGAAGTCTGGCTTTCTGAGCAATCAGATGAAGTTTTGCCATCTGCCCACGTTCCAGATCGTCAGGTGGTATCGCTCTGAACGATGGATCCGCAACATTCCTCGGTGGTGCAATCGGCCGCGCTTCTTTGAGATCGCCAATGTGCCCGCCAGCCTCATTATCGAAAATAGCGCAGCTATACCTGCAAAGAAATTCAGCATTGGCCAAGTACGGCATTACGTAGAAACGTACGTTAGATCCCAGGAAAGGAAGCCCGTGAAAAGTTCCTCAGGAAGATCATAGTGTACCCTATGGTCAACAATGTGAGCACACAGTTACGCCAATAGGAAAACAACATTATGACACTCACGAAATGTTGCTCTTGGACCCCAGGAGAGTGTTCGCGAACCGTAGATTAGTTCTAAATGCATGCCGCATCAGCCGTGCATGATTGGCGACCAAATAAAGCTGAGATGCTCACAGGTAGCTGACAGCGTGAACTAATGGAGCAAGGTATGTTTTCATCTCGCCCAAATGTTTTCTGTTCATGATAAACATCTAGAAACGGTATTTAATTTTCCCAGGGCCGATGTACGAGAATAAGCTTACCTTGAAGACGCTACTCAGGCTGTCTATTTCGATAATATGGAGCATATAGGCATCTGTTGATAGCAACATTAAACTGTCGTCTTTGGATTAGAGATAAATGTGTCACCAGCGAAGCCAAAGTCCGGGTGCATGAAGAGGCGCATCCAGAATGTAGAATCCAGAACTGTGATTTTCGCCTTGAGCTCTCTTGCATATCCATCGGAGTCCAGGATGTAAGGTACACCAAACTCTTCAGTCACTCCGTCGAATTCTAGCGTCAGGACTCCGTACTTGATCCTTTTGAAGTACGATAGGATAGTCGATTGAGCTACCAAGGGACAATTACCAATTACTTGTTAATAAATTACTGACGTTAATCGTATTCAGCGCACCAAATGACTGAACAGAGCCCAGCTTTGTCTGCGCGACTAAGTCTTGAACGGTGTTGCTCAAAGACTCGATTCCGCTCAAAAGAAATCCGCGCTTGGCTAGGGAAGAGTGTGCGGTTTCGATATAAGTGCTTGTGACACGGGACATTGTGGGAATGAGGAAGGCCTACGGTAACCGCATCCTTCTTTATCTATCTGTCTCGAACACTATCTTCGCACACACGCACATAATTGGGAGGGGGTCGGTCCCACTCAAAAGCCAAAAGATGCTTCCTCGCTTCTGATTGGAGCGGTGGAAATGAGCGCGTGACAACCTTTCAAGAATGCAAACATTTGGTCCCGTCAGATTATCACAGGATCACGACAAGCGACGAATGTGTTGAAGGCTGTTCTCGTAGTCACTGTCAGGCGATGTGCCGCCAAGGTGCTGACATGATAACTCAATGTTTCATATCGCATTCAACAACAACGTTGTGTTATCCGAGATTCGTTATAGAGTCCGTTGAGCATACATCCGATCTCAAAGGCGAGCCCCACGATCATCTATCTTCATCAGGGCATTCCGAACATGCAGAGCGGCTAGCGCTGGCTCGACTTGTGGGAACTGATTGAGAAGCATTAAATAAGGTAATTCGAAGTTGATGGGACAGATGTTCACACACCATGTGGCCGCCCTTCTCTATAAGCTGTACACTTCCGCAGTTCATCTTCCCCACCGTAACGAGTTGGAATGATTTCATGTCGTCTGATAGGCCTCTGAAGCAAAAAACATTTAAATTCTCCGCAGGATTTCAGAAAGGCAGGAAGATCTCACTTGTACTCATCTTTCAAACAAACGATCAGGTGAACCGGGAGTTTGTCCTCTTTCTGGAGCGAAATCAGAACTTCAGATGGTGGTTTAATGATGTCTTCTGATGCGTAGTATGCCTAGATTGGATGAGTGAGGGTGGATGGTTTGCTGGTATAGCTACGAACTGCTTCTTGGAGCTTGGAGCAGGCTAACACAACACGCTCAGTTGAACCGACGGGAAGGAATCCGCATTCCTGGAACGACAGTATCTATGATTATATGAGAACAAATTGTTAAAACAGTCACTTACCATATACGAGTCAAATGCAGATGGCTGGAAAGTTCGATAAGCTCCTTTACCCATTTCCTTACGTGCTTCTCCAATGCTAGACCAGCTATCAGGCTTGCTGAGCGCGATCTTGCGAAAGAGTGCGGCGAGCTTAACACTTGATTGACGAATTGGATCCAAAAGGCCGGGGTCCATTAAGATGAGCGCTTGAAAGGCTATCTCGGGATGTGTTTTCGTCAATAACATTCTGAGTAGACCAAAACTTGTCAGGCTGTGGTTAGAACAGTGATCGGGGACGTACAGCCCAGTTGCACCTCCTGAATGCGCAACGCCAACAAGTTTCCGGCGACGAAAATCAACATCATGAGAAGTTGAGGTCAGAAAGGCATACGCTGCCCTAGCATATTCGGCGGCAGACCCTATGAAGGCAATTTGAGATCAAAATATAGAGGGGTGATCATCCCTACATTTTTCGCGATATTCGTTTGATTCTAGGAGTTCGCGATTGAGCCTGGCACTTCGTCCCTGATTAGGATTGTCTGAGAAATTGGTAAGTTACAGGAGAAATGATTAGATACTTTGGAGCCTACCAATTGCCCAAACGTCCTTGATTCTGACTGGAGACACGTTCTCTAACAGATGAGCAACTAGAAGTGTAAAAGTCTCCTTGTGTAAATTTAGTGCATGAAAAAGGACCAAAGTCAAGCCATCATCGTATGATTCAGTCGGCACGAAGCGGAGGGCTTCAACATTGAATGGGCATCCATGGCATGGTTTAACGACGAATACTTGAGTTTCCATCAGACGAAAAGCTCGAGCAGAAGAGGTTGAGGCCAGTTCACGCTAGTGGTAGCAGTAAAATGTCACGAAAGCAGGATGACATATAAGACCCACCGGCATTGTACGGCAATCACAATGCCGCTTGCCGGTGGCCTCACCACAACCCCATGCATCGACAGTATTGAATTCTCTTCGATATAACCACGGTGACAAGGTGAGAAGATCTCTTCCGCGTGCGATCAACACTGACCATGTCTCTGTCCAGCTGGTGGCCATACGCCTTATTGCCCATATCCGTGGTATGCTTCAGATACCTCGTTTTATCAAACACGTCACTATCTCTGCCTCCCGGCCCTCGTATTGGATGGTTCGGCCGCGGTAAAAGGGAGTCCTTACCACGACTATACCCATGGTTGACTTATGACAAGTGGAGGAAAACATATGGTAAATCTTCATACCAAGGAAACGTTTCATTGTGCTCAGTGTCGTTTTCAAGGCGACATGTATTTCTTGGATATCTTCCGGAATCCCTTACTGATTGTCAATTCTGCCTCGGCTGCGCAAGATTTACTGGACAGAAAGGGTGCGATTTACTCTTCGAGACCAGTACGAACGATGCAGGCGGAATTGTGAGTAGTGCTGACTAAGGATACGGGCGACTTAGACACCTGACGAATTTCAGAATGGGCTTCAACTTCCTCTTCTCCGGTTTGCCGTACGGCGACTGGTATAAGCAACATCGCAATATGTTCCACAACTATTTCCAGGCCAAAACTGTCACCGCCTATCATGCACTTCAGACGAAACACGCTCACACCTTACTGCGTAATCTGCTGACCATGGACCTCAAGAAACCAGCTCTACTGGATTTCTACCTTCGTCGGTGAGTTAACAGACTGCACATGTATTACGATCTAATTAAATCGTTGAACTGTAGGACAACTGCAGCTGTGGTTCTTGAGATCTCTTATGGCCACCACGTTGCAGAGAAGGGCGACGCGTACGTAACACTGGCGGACCAGGCCCTCTCCGGTGTAACGACAAGTGGGGTATTTGGTAGCTACATGGTAGACTACCTTCCGATTCGTGAGTTATTCATTGTACTCATCGCCATGCTAATGCTTATAACTTGCTTTTCAAGTGAAATATGTACCTGCGTGGGTGCCCGGTGCCCAATTCAAACGGCAAGCATCAAAATGGCGAGTTCTCGCCTTGGAAATGCTCAATCAGCCATTTAATATGGTGAAAGAGCAACTCGTAAGCCCTCCGTTATGTCGTACGATCTATGTTCAATTATCATGTTCTATAATAGAGTGGCGGATCCGCGGGATATAGCCTTACCAGCGCCGAACTGGAGAGTTGGTTTCGGGAGGGTTCAGATAGAGACAGCCGCAAAGAGATAGTGATCAAAGATGTTGCCGCTACCGCGTACGCCGCAGGATCCGATACCGTGACACTTTCCATCATCTGGCTCTCCGCTGTCGCTGATGCTTCTTTAGACTTTGTCAGCACTTTCGTCATTCTTTCTGGCCATGGTCCTATATCCAGACGTGCAGCGAAAGGCCAAAACAGAACTCGACCATGTTGTTGCTCACGACCGTTTACCTACCTTTGACGATAGAGATAGGCTTCCATACTTCGAGGGCATAGTGTGGGAGTGCCTTCGCTGGAATCCTGCTGTTAACATTGCCCTTGCTCATCTTCTCACGGAGAATGACACATACAAGGGGTACCGGATTCCCAAAGGAACAACGGTTTTAGCCAACATCTGGTGGGCCTATCTCCGTGCCTTAAGTTATTGAGCCATTTACTAAAGAATTCTATCAATGCTAGGTCAATGCTGCACGACGAGGAGGTAGGCCCCACTCCTTCTTTCTGTTCGTAACTAACTCCGACAAATATTAGCATTACCCTGATCCTTTAGAATTCAAGCCTGACCGATTCTTGGATAGCGAGGGTAACGCGAAGAAAGGCATCAATGCTCAGCCGACTAACGCCTTCGGTTTTGGAAGGAGAATATGCCCTGGACGTTTCTTAGCTCTGGATACCATATGGATTGTTGCTGCCTCGGTCCTTTCCGCCTACGACATTTCGAAGGCAGTGGACAGCTCTGGGAAGGAAATTGACCCACTCGTCGAATACACGTCAGGCCTATTTAGGTGAGTGTCAAACTTGGACATTTGGGGAATTTCTCGTGACTATCCTTGGTCAGTCGTCCCCGGCCGTTTGAGTTTCGGTTAACCCCACGAAGTCAAGAGGCCGTAACAAAGATAGAACAGACGACCCAAGAGGCATGATTGCCAACAACGTCTGGACCTATTAGTATGCAAATTTCCCATGAGCGCTCATAGTTACACCCTGTTACAATGCTTCCTAGTTCCTCTTGTTACTGTTTTAACGATGCCAAGGAGCTCAACACAGTCGCTTTACGATCCAAGTTATGCGTTGGTATGAGGATGTTGGATATGTTTTTCGCTTCTGTTGATGATCATGAAGCCAGAAGTTGTATGCATGTAACCGCTTTCGAGTTTTGTCATGCTTCTTACGATAGCGTGTGTAAATTATTTGGGTTATCCCCATACGCTAAGGCTTCTCCGACCACCGCCATGGCCCACGGTGAAAAAAATGTCGTTGGTCACCCCCTCTTGTCACAATTTGCAAGAACTGCCCAGTACTTCCATGATCTTTTCGGGATACTTTCTTATTAAGGACGTTGCAAAGGTTCACCACGCGATCCAACTGTACGACAGAACCCTTGTTGTGCTTCCTCAATAGAGTCGTTTCGGTAGAGGTTAGTGATAGTTCACACATAGCTAGGGAAGCGATCTTGTCGAAGCTTGGCCCCAAGTTATCATTGGAGCCCGGCTCCTCGGCCCACGACATGTGCCGCAACGAAAGTCAACTAAATTTTTGATTCCCCAGGCTACTACAAGTACCTTTGGTCGCCGAGCATCACCATTCATTCTTTCCTTGATACCTCGCAGCTCACTACCCTGCTATACCAAGAGGTACTTTCACAAGCAACCATGGCAGCCTCCCTCACCCCTGAAGAACTGCAAGCGGAGCTTGTGGGCTTCGGAGAGCTTTATGCTCCCTTTATTATCGGTGAGTTGTATCATCCAGCCTTGAATCAACTGTTAGCTCATGCAAGTGTACAGGGATGATGATTGGCTGCTTGTGAGTATACATCTTCATGGCTACGTAGAGGATTTCACAGTCTGGTATTCGAACTCCCAGCCTGTTTGGTATCACGATGTCGCAAGCTATTATCTACCTTCGCCGATATAAGGAGGATAAGGGCTTGGTTCGGGGCATAGTGAGTGGTTCATCTCCCTTCAATTAAGTTTACTTCCTCTAAGTTCCAAAACCACGTTCACAGGTTTGGTCATCTCTGTAAGATGTACTCTGATCCCATCGTCTGTTGATGCTCATTCCAGCAGGATTTTGGACACCTTCCATTTTGCTATGGTCGCTGAGGTGGTACATTTCTGGTACATTGCTTGCCGCCGGCCCGAAAAGTATCTCGGCCTCCTGGAATTTCACTGGTGCGTCCCACAGCCTTCTGAGAATTTTCATGCCAACACTTATCGTACTACTGATGGGTAGGTCACTCGGAGTAAGCCCTTCGTACGCACTTCACTCATGTTCATGGCTCAGATACTTTCTTCAGGCGTCTGTTATTGCAACTGTGCGTATGCTCTCTCTCAAAATTGGCCAGTCAACTAAGTACTCGCCTTAGTATCTTATCACCAGCGCGGTCCAAGGGTACGCAGCTTATCTCTAGACTCTTAGAACCATTGATACATACCTCGTACCGTGAACAGATTGTATATTATGAGAGTATATATGCGTCAGTCCTTGCTGCTATTACTTTTCCGGGGCGCGGCTGACGTGCTTGCATAGTGAGCGGGAATATGAAGCTTGTCTATCTCATCGTGAGCCTCCGATTTAATGGGAAATATGTACCATTTACTGATATCCTTCGAGTCATTCTTATCTGTCCTTCAATTGGGTCAGTATCCAATCAGTACCTCGATCCTGTGGACCGTTTATTGACAGAAAAATTGCAATTAGTCTTCGGGTTTGGTAAGCCTGCTATGCCATCGATAATTGTGTTGGGGTTAACTTTTCTCGCTTAGTACTGTGGGGCGACTTGTGAGTAACATTCTCCATCCACTACATTCCTTAGCCAATCATAGCACGATAGAACGGTTGAAAAGTCTCTCGGCGCTGTGCACGAAAAGCTAGGCCAAGTACGTCATGCAGAGGCTCGAGTCTCTACCTTGATTTGATACATTGCATTCCAAGATCGGTGGGAGTATCGAGCTCGCTGCAACTTCGGTGTGCGATATCGCTATATCCTTCTCGTTGTGGTTCTACCTGCATAGGAATAGGTAAGATTATTCAATAGTGCTTGTTTCATACTGACGCCCTTCGTTAGGTCTGGTTTCGCTAAGTATGTATCCTCCAAGTCAACTACACAGCGGTAAAACCTTACGCCGCTGTTTACAGGACCGAGACCGTAGTGAAGAAATTAATCCTGTACACAGTTAATATCGGTGAGTAGCTTCATCTCATGCAACTTCTCCGTCTCATAGCGCCCCAGGTATCTTGACAAGGTCAGTCCCTGGCGTTTAGCCCCCAACTCAACTGTTGACCACAAAGTACCTTCGTAGTGGTGCTTCATCTTTGACTTTGATCCTCGTACGTTTCATTCATACATATGGCCCTTGGTGCATGCATTTACCTTGACTTTTAAAGTGGCTGGCCCTGCCCAAAAATTTTGGATTCATATCATTGACGTTAATTCGCAGCAAACGTAAGTTTCTCGTGCAAACCACTCAGTGTTCGCTAAACTACACATACACTCTAGTATACGTTAACAGTCTGCTCGTTACTCTGAATTATCGTAAGACCGCACAGGCCATGCTTAGAAGGGGCCACGCCACCCAAGGCCAGACTTCCCGATACTTCCAAGGTATGACTTACGGATCGTAGTTGGAATATCTCTGTTTATCCCATTTTTAGACCTTGACACCGATTTCAATGAAGTTCCTATGCAGAGTTTCAACAAAGGAGGTAGCAATTTGGACACGAAAGGATCGACTACGTCGGTGTAGTGTCGCTGGGGCCAATGGATATGTATTACTTATGTTATTTGGCACACATTGTATGTAATTATACTGCTCCTAGTTCAGATTGTGGCGATCAGTGGTTGATTAAAATACTGCTTTTCATTCTGAAATCTCAGGAAATTACTCGCACGTATTGTCATTGCTCTCCACTTAAGGGCCACTGATGCGAAGTCATGAGCCACCTTGGGTCGTTCGGGGTAACATATGGCGGTCAACAAGATTTATATACTCAACAAAGTAACAAGTTCTCATTGTGCCTGCCATCAAATCACACCTACCTATCATTAGTACCTTGATGTAACGAGCGTGAGATTGACTACCATGAGCGTTCCGAGTACGGGGATGGCGGGAAGCAAAAATAAAATAAAACGATGTCACGGATAATTGATCACTGAGGCTTCGATCAGCGCTGATTGACATTGATGACAGTAGTTCTACCCTTCACCACACCAACCTAGATAAGGTCTCACTACCGCTCATCGTAGGCGAATAATTCGGAAGAGAGAAGTTACTGTTCTTTGATGGATCAAAAAAGGTGGGTTGTTCTTGCTCTTGTATTCTGCTCCGGAGGACTCGATTGAGTAACGAGGCACTCGCTTAGTAATAGAAATCTACTATGGAGGCTAAGAATGCCAAAGCTTCGATGTACTCATTTCCTGTCAGCGAATCTAACGGTAAGCAGTGACGAAAATTCGATAACACATAGTAAACGAGGAAACGAAGTCGAAAATCCTAAACCTCTTATAATATTGTGCCATGATCCCGGCCAAAGTACAAGGCTCTCCGTCAGAAAGCTCAGTGGCGGTGGCGGTGGCGGATCACCTATCGCGCGCAGTCCAGAAGATCCAATTATTTCTACGAGGCGATGTCGATGCAGGGGGCCTGAAAGAAACGGTCCACTTCGTTTGCATTCCAGCTGATGGTACCCCGGTAGCATCTGTTATGCTCAACATATAACTTGCCCACCCCTTATAATACCGTTTAAAACCCAGAGAGAAAATGGGCGGGGTATTCTCAGTGACATTCATGGCGCACATTTATGCTCCGGATCCATGAATAGTAGTTGAATAAAGCGGCTGACTCGCTTAGTAGATGGTCCGTCCGATTACAAGACGCCGAACCTACGGCAGAACTACTTGTAATTCTCCTGACTGGCGTTGGCCTCTCATTGTATGATATCAAACTTCTCAACGGCAGAAACATCTGCTATGTACTGAAGCTGTGATCCCCACTTCAAACGCCTACATACCGCTGAGTTTCGCGCTTCACGGATCATGCTACTGAGCCACAGACGCACGCTAATTGATGCTCGTACATAATGTAGGCTTCAAGTAAAGTATATACGCTGATTATGGCAGTGCTTGCATATGGTGGTTGAGTTGAATGCATTCGGATCATTAAAGATTAGATCCAGATGGTAATATGGACCGGAAAGTGCCGAGTACAATGATGAGCGATTATCAGCATTTTGATTACAAACGCATCCATTACTTTCCTTCAGCAGAGCTCCAGAAGTTATCACGGAAATTTCATTTTAGCCTGTCAACGCTAATCAATGAGAACGTTTTCCCCTTTCGTATATCCGTATATTAAGGTAGGAAGGCTAATTTCGAGCTTATACAGTAGTCCTCGACCTGAGTCTGGATTAATCCGCCTAAAGGAGTACCATGGATTATTGCCCATCAATCTCTGCGACCACGATGCTTCGTACCGCTGGCGTACAAGCAATGGGTTCTTTCATTCTGACATCATGGCTTTGAATACCTGTTACCTGTATTGCGCATCGCCATGTATGCGGGGGAGGAGTTTGTATCAAGCGCGAAGACGGGGTTGCCCAAACCAAGGAGTATCGTAAAAGCTACAGGTATGGTTCATCGGCTTTCACTCTTCCTTCTACTGGTTTTACGAGCCAAAATCGTCGGTCTTGTTATGATGCCCTGGTTATCAGTTGAACCACGGGCAGAGTACTCGGTGTAATGTGCCAGATTTCGCCCCGACTTCTTCTCCAAGTCCTCCTCGTTTAGAGGCCAAGAGTAGTCATATAGCGTTTTCTGCGCTATACAATTCCATGACTATTCGTTACGCTATACCCCCACAAGCTTTCTACTTACCCTTTCCGTATTGTATGCTTTTAAAACTTCCAAGCCGTTACTTCACCGAAAAGCTACTGATCATTTTTATATTTGACGGACCAATTAGAGGATTTATGAGCACTATTCATTGCCCTATTCATCTCATCAATGCGCATCTCACCCCTGAAGCCTCTCAACAAAGATGAATACTCCGTATTGGGTCGGGGCATCATCATGCCAGGGCCAAACGCTCGCAATTACTCATGAGGCAAATCACATTCAATGTGTTAGGCCGATTTCGAGACTCATGGGTATATAGCATTTATAAACCCTGAAACTTAAGTACTGATAAGACCTTCCAGACGTTGGAGGACAGCGGAAAATTTCTAAAGTAATAAGATCGGGTGTAAGGCGCGACAGCGCATATTCAAGTCAGATAAAAAGCAATGTACTTTTTCCAAGAAACTAATCCATCAAAGACCACCTCATGCAGTCGACAGCAACTTTTTCAACAGACAAGCACTGTGCATTCCTGCGGGGTTTGATAATTTTGCGCGACCTAAAAATGGCAGGTCAAAATATCGCAAACCCGAACAAACTAAACGTTGTTGAAGTTTTTTCTACCCCAGTCTCTCGCATCCTGCCCAAGCTCTCCCTCTCAGACCCCACAAAGCCCTAGAATTGGTCGCTTAGGGTTGGTCATGAACTTCATTCGTCTAGATCTATTCGACACGCCTGCCACGCGCACTCATGACAATCCTGTAGCTGGACATCGCCAGGTACATCGCCTCAACGCCATAAAGAACACACGGCGGTACCGCGGGAAGGATAAATACCAGCCATATCACCACTGGCACGTATATTGGGCTCACATGTTTCCCGAATCTAAAAAACTCCAGGGGCATTATCATGTAAGAATTTCATTTTTTGCCTTCTTTCGGGTGGCGGGAATGTGACCAATTTATGGCATCTTCAATAGAACTTTAGGTTTCAAAATAAAAGCTTCGTAGCGGTAAAGATTCTTCCCAGTCGTGTTTGGCTTAGTTCACGTCCTGTTCATGTGAGTGGTTTTGGTAACTTTCTTCAGCAACCTCCTGACTAAAACTCGTACCAAAGCTGCACATCACAGGGGGTATCAACAAAATAGTCGATGAAAGCAGCCCACCTGCGACACCCCCCTCTCATCATGTTCCTATGATATTTGTCGTTCCTCTGCCAGCTCATCATAGACAAGCCGAAAACGGAAGGCGCGAGAATCCTCGACGAATCACCCGTGCCTGTATCCTCATCCTGATAATCCTTCTGCTTTGGCCCCGGCCCTTCTCCCGGTGGCTATAAACCGAACGTCAAACTTATTTGGAAAATAAATACCAAATCATATGCATTACTCGTTACCCTTCTCCCCCATTTGCATGAACTTAATATAACCTTTCACCTCCCCATTTTGTTTTCTTTGCTTTCGACCAGTTTTGAACTCGTCGTAAACCCATTCATGCCTGATTCGCCTTCGCACCTGTGCCATATTGTATCACTAGCTTGTATATAATTTACTCGTCAAATTCGTTGTATTCTTGTATTTCTAGTAAAAGGTAGATCATGTAGATATTTTCGTTCAACTAATCCACATTACATTGATCGAAGTCCTGTACCCTTGTCATCAAATTCGGTCACTTAAGGTGTGGCAGGCTGAGCAAAAGTAGGTTATACTACTTGAAGAGCAGCTAAACCAGTTGAGGAGCCAGGGACTTCGTTTCATGTTTGACGCCTCTAGAAAGCTCATAGAACTGTAACCATCAACGTAATACGGAACTTTTTAGTGGGTGGGAATTCAATTCGGCAATTTGCGCGGTTAACTTCCTTCAAGCGAACGACGATCTGACATCCTAGAGCGCCTGCGATACAGTAGTGGAGCCCAATCTTATCGGAAGGCAAAGCTTGCATTGACTTCCGATTAGCACTGCGCACCGGATCTCATCCTTGTGATTGTTTTATTTAAACGATAAAGGATATCTTCAGCTCAATGTCCCTGTATGTCAATAATTTTGCGATGATTATCGTAAAAGTTCTAGCCGAACGCCGATCAGCACACAAATTTTTAATCGTGCTGCAATTCCAATCCATTGCCGAGCCCAAACAGTGGAAAACTGGGTTGCTAATTCTGAGCCGCGCGTGTTTTAATATTCTGGCCTCCTTGTATCGTGTACCAGCTGACCTTATTATACAGAAACCCATGTAAAAATTCATTTCAGAATCCGATATACCGCATAATTAGGCGTTGGGGTGAGTCAGGTGGCTTGATAACATGGTGCAAAGTCGTCATTTTTGAGGATCGCTAGCTTACCAGCAATTGTGCTCTTACTCTTTTGCCCAACATATACAAACTAGCGAACTCAAGTGCGTTATCCAAACCAAAGTTAAGTAGCAGGATCCCTCGCCCCCAACGTGTTCGCATCTTAAAGCCAGTCGCCCCCCTACACCGCCAACCGCTACAGTACGCATCGCAGCAAAACTATCTGTGAAAGGGGATGCACATTTAGCCAGAGAAACGAGGAACTACCAATTATTCAGCCTAGATCTCTTCAAATACTGGGAGGGGCTACATACCGTCTGAGGACTTGGCGAGCCTGTACCGATGGATGCAGTTGTTCCGCAATTCTATGGCTACTACGTTTCAAATAATGACACATACGTGCAACATACTTTACTGATGGCTTGACAGGGCTAAGACTGTATCGCTTTTTTTCTCGCTTCAATCAGGCGGGTTGGTTCCATGGATCAGTGTTTGATAGAAAGTTTAGAAACAATGTAATACAACCAGGGCCGTCGAGCATAGACCTGAAAATCGCATGAGCAGCCATGGTGGACACCCCCACAGCCTTCGATTAATTGATTTTGGGATAGCTTACGGTTGGTCCAAGTCATTGCACACACTTGCTCCTGAACATATTGCCGACACTGCCGCTGCGAAGAAGAGGATGGCTACGGTTAAGAACTTTGTAATCTGGAAGATTAAGGGGTGGATATGATCATGCCAAAACATCCTGATCTCGCAGCCTGGCCACTTTGTAAATAGATCATAGAATGGTTTTCATCCGTTCCCTATACACATTTTTCAGTTTGCAGCTCTTGAACGTGACTATAGTTTTAGAGGTAGTGATTAGACTCCAGCCGCTCCTCGAATACGAATACATTTTACACACAGGAAGGTAACTGGTGCGGACTTAAATGACCATATACACATAAATTGAGAGTACTTCGTCTACCAAGTTATTGAAAAGAACGACCACCATTGTGAGATTACTCTAAACACGTCCATAGCCGCCCTCTTCAAGAAATGTAGAGATTCGTTTCACGATTTCGTTAAGCCCAGTGAGCCACTTGGCTAGCTCACTGTCGAGCTTCTCGATTGACCCCCCTTGGACTAGACGGTGGTAGAAATCCGCGCGGCGTGGAACAGCACGAATGGCGACCTGTTGAGGGGAGGTCAGCGGTGAATAAGAAAGTAGGCAGGACTCGATATATGGGAAATGGAGTTTAGTGTTTGCCTCCTTTGCGAAGCGATGGCGAATGGCCGTTGCCTGCATGGGGTAGGAGACAGAGAAGAGGTGGGTGTTCAATAATAAAAATAAGGAGAACTACCGCCTTATCTAGAGTTGGAACTTATGGCGGGGAAGGTTGTTTTCAAGATACTTACGGACACTACAGACCGAATGATGAACGAGTGGTGGTGCCTGAGCACCTTATCGTACGATCTCCTGAAGCAGACATGGAGTTCTGAAGAGGTGTCGGATTGCATGTTCTGAAGCGCTTGACACGTGAACGAGAGACCCCTGACCGAAAAAATAGATGAGTGGAAGAGAAAGTTAGATCATGGAAACAACCCTGTAAACTCAGATAAGAGAAAGAAAAGTGGGTACGAGTCTCTGAATCAGCACAGAGCACTCGTTTAGGCGTACGAACGCATACACGAAACCAACGCATGGGATTGTTGAACGAAGATCGGTGCAACACACAGTAGGCAGGATACCATTCACATGTACGACAGCTTACCTCGTGAGTCGAACTAGACATGGAATGCCGTTTCTGTGTTGCTCCTTAGCTTCGTTCCGAACCAGTTCTTCAAGCGTGCCTGATATTGCTTGAGCAGAGTCGTATTGCTTGCGCACTCCCTAAGGGTCGATGATTCATGAGCCGTCCACTGCGGTTACTCCATCAGAAGCGAAAGTTTAAAAGGGCTAACCGCGACATTGCTTCGTATATCAGATTGCACGAAGCCGAAGACACCAGCGCCAAAAAGATCTTTGAATGTAAGGTGTCAATATTATTGAAGAATATTATTCCACTAGATGAAGGCAATAGCAGTGTAGTGGGCACGGATATAAGAACCCAAGCTTGAAATGCGGCTCAAAAGTCCACGATTTGGTAAATTGGTAATCATTACCAAAGGACTACACTGCTTGGAACAGAGTAGAAGCGGCTCACCAAACATTTGGACGAGACCATCGGAGGCTTCAAGGAATGCAATTGTATCAACGCCTTCGTCAGTAACTGGGACATCTGCGAACGACTGGGGGCATGGTAATGGGCTGATTAACATTCGATCCATCACAGGAGGACTGACCTTGACGGTCTCAAAATAGGGCGCCATCTACTCTAGGGAAACAAGGAGAGTATCTAAGCGATGCTGAATGTGTGAGTGAGAAGGAACAGGTCCGGCCCATGAAGATCAAGAACACGAGCCTGGCATGAGCCCTGACTCGACCTCAATGCGTGGTTGCTAAGTGAATATCATGTGTTAAAATGTATTTTCTTGCTGACTAAGTAAATTAGATAATACTATATAATAAAGTAAGACGCTTTTTAGGGCGTATCTTTAGAGTCTCACATTTTTTTCACCCTGATTCTGGCATCCAGCAACGCAACGATATACCTCTGGAGCTACTGTGGCTTGTGTATGGCCCAGTTCATCACTTACAGATGGCTTCCCTGGAGAGGTTCATTGTACAATTTGTTTGTTTTCCCATCTTCGTGAAAGGTCAGTTTGGCCACTGTCCGCCTAAGAAAGAGGAGCTAACCAAGTTTTGTTTCTTCTACAGTTTAAGCGGTTACTCGCCGGCGTATATAGCTAGATCCAGTGTGAAACCCATGCATATCAGCACCACGTACTCTGCTACCACCATATCGGCTGCCAAATGAACCATTGTCTGCAGAATTCATTGACGTGCGTCTTACTTTCTATGTTCCCTATAAGCACGTTATGCTGAAACCATCACTATATAGATCATTGCGACCTTAATGGCCACCAGTTCAGAGCCTCGTCATCTCACTTCCGCCACGACGGCCGCTTTTCCCCGCGAAATCCACTGCAAGCCTCTGTAGGCCAACCAAAGTTTCTATGGTGATAGCAATCATCACTGCTACTGCCGTTGGGGTACCTGGCAGCGCATCTCCGTCAGGTGGTTCAACCTTCCCTGCTACGGCGAAGTATGCTCACAGTGTGTCTCATACAAGGCGGCACATGTTCATGAAAAATCCAGCTTCGATATTCCAGCACTTAGTAGCTACGCAGGCGACACTAGCCTGATAATCCGTTAAGAGTATGCATTGACGCTGGGGATAGCAAGCGCAGAAGAACCTGTCCCGGTATTATGTTTCATTTTAGCCCCACCCTAACACAACTGACGATCGTTTCGAATGATACCCACATTTAAGGATCTCTCCTCAATGAAAATCAACATCCTTTAACCTCATTTCTCACAATGCTGGCACCTCCCACCACGTCGATTACCACCCCCTCCATGAGCAGCACTCAACCAGGAGTCGTCAATCGCACTTTCAAACTGCTTCTTAGACCTGTTCCGGCACCTTTCCCGACGGAGCCATGACTGGACGGCTCTAGAGGTACTTTTTCCTCCCCTACCCAGCCTACACTCGCTCACCCAGGCCTTAGATCGTACCAGACCACAATAAGGGTGACAACACAAAAAAGTACCGCAACTGGCGTATCATAACCGCCAGGTCGTTACAGGCCACTTGCTCGCGATACATGGTCCGCCAATCAGGGTTTCGATTCGTGGATGTCCGTTTTAAATGCCGGGGATATTGAGGAGTGTGAGAAGAACCCAGAGCTGGAGCAGGAGCCCACAATAATAGACCGACGGCGCCAGGGGACGATAGGAGCCCCATCAAGTTCGGAATGTGTCAATTGGAGGAGATGACGGCTGCCAGCCAGGTTGAAGGTTATTCCAGTTCGCTCTACTTTTCCTGATGATTGTTTACTTACATTTCCATGGTCAGTCCTCGTTAGAGGAGCACTTCGAAAGCACTAGTATATGCCACTAGTTTCCGCTGTAGGTTTTTTGCATTTCATTTCCGCACCGTCCTTGAGTGACTGAATAATACTTTCCTCCAGAACGGAGTTCGAATTCCTGGCACCGACGTATGTGGAAAACCACGTGTACGTATTGTGACCGTTTTTGAGTGTGATCGACTCAAACTAAGCTACAACTGGTTAGAAGAGCTGCGCTTATGAGTGTCCAGCATCAGATAAGCTTCCACGACCTTTCGTAACCTCACGTTCAAGTCATGAATGTAATTACCTCGCTATTCGCTGGATCGACGAAGGAGGAGGATATTGGTGTATCTTCCTTGGTTCTTGTCCAACTATCGCTCACTTCATGACTACTTTAAGGGATTCTCATGGTGAGCTGGGATTCTGAGTCCACTTAATTTCTTTCTAACTCATTAATTCAGGTAGGGCTTGATGCGGCTGGCAAAACGACTATCCTGTACAAGTTGGCAGTTGGCGAAGTCGTCGCTACCGTGCCAACAATCGGTGCGTTTCCGCAGGCACTGGTGCTATAGAAGCGCTGACCCCTTCCTGGGTTTCAATGTTGAGGCCGTAAAATATGGAGGGCGTAACTTCACGATATGGGATGTTTGTTCACAACCCAAAATCCGCCCACTCTGGAAACACTGTGCGTTCGCTAGCCCTCTTTGTCTGCAGACGACCCCTCAGTTTGTATTTAGTTTATAAGGAAACTCGGGGTGTCATCTTTGTCGTCGATACCACGGACCAGGGTCGTGTGGCTGAAGTTCGGGAGGAACTTTATACAATGCTGAACGCCGACGAACTCCATGACACACCATTCCTGGTCTTCGCAAACAAATAGGACGTATCACACGCGTTAGACCCAGCAGAGCTCCCAGAAAGGCTTGGCCTCACTACTTTGGACCACGGAAGCTGGCACATTCAGGTCACATTGTCATCTTAGACTCCTTGGGCATGTTTTTCATTCACGACCATTATAGGCTTCGTGTGTGACTTCGGGTGACGGACTGTACGAAGGGCTCAGTTGGTTAAGCGCCAGTCTACCTCCCGCATGATTTTGGGTAATCCCAGCTGGCCAGAGCGTTCCCACGAAGTGCGAAAAGAAAGTCATCAGTAGGTGTAATGCTACATATCCCGCAATGATCAGTGACCTCCATTCTCGACCAGCTCGTTTACTTATTCTAAGAATAAATAAATAAAAACCTCAAGCTCGTCAAACAGTTTCCTTGTAGTGTCTGGCTCGCCTCGTACCATGTATCAGATCACGCATTGAAATTGTACCCGCTCACTTCTACTGTGTCATTATGGTTTCAGTACAACATTCTCGTTCTTCCTCATCATGTACTTTGGTCGAGGAGGTGTGGGTGCATCTAATTATGTAATCGTTGTAAACAATACGGTCCGTCGGTCCGGAATGAACTCATCTACTGATCGCGTCACCATCCAATCAGAATCGCTAAGCTTGCCTGATGACGTATCGCCACCCACCTCTATATACAATTCTATGCAGATCTCGGGGTCGACACGGGAGGTTTGCATTCCATTAGGAGTGGGTGCTACAATACGATTCAAAATACCTTGTGAACCAAGCCGAGGTACCTCTTTTGCTAGGCCCCGCCTTCCTTGCCGCTGAAGTCATTATTCGAGTGTGTTTCGTCCACGTCATATGCGATGACCATTGACAAAGTATATGCTGACTAGGTAGATCGACTTGGCATCTCTCAAACGAATACCAGCATATCAAGGATCGCCATCGCATTCCCGTTCATATTGTGACATCTGTTGGAATACCAAGAGTAGGCGCGTCCAAGTTCGCTTCCCATGCTTATGTAATCCGTCGTCGCGACGATGCATACT
>JABCKU010008269.1:0-29895 GCA_018221655.1 Myochromella boudieri
GGAGTTTCGGCACACGAGATAGGAATTCAGAAGAGGACGCTCGAGTGACTGGGATAAAACCACTGTATTCGAGAATCACTACCATACGGGTCATTCTAACTAGACTATTTATACGTATGGGGACTGGAATGATAGGTAAGCTCAGAACATCACAAGGAAAAGTCCAATATCACGGGTGGAAGGCATAGGAATATTAGGGGACAAGACAATGCAGGGGAGGAGATATTCTAGCATAAGTTACAGAAGGAAAGAAGAGGCATGGGCGGAAGGAAGGATCTATCATGTATATAGTCCATCCGATTGGGTTTCTGTCGAGGAGTGACATGGAGTGACAAATTGTCACATATTCGCGACAAGTTGTTTGGCGGGAGCCTCGGGTAGATAGACGCGCACCATCATCTTGTCATGAATCCCTTCTGGATTTAGACATCAAGTTCCGTAAATCACATTATTTTCTTTATCACGGACTCCACGTTTGTCTCCTATTTTGACCCCTTTTTAGTATGTATAAAAGCTCTTACTTAGTTACTTGTATTCTTCGTAGAGTCAACTCAGTGTATTGAATCATATTCTGCTTGATTTCTTTCGTCTTTTTCTGATCTCATCATTTGGTTCCTTACACATCTCACCATCGTGCGACGCGTTCCTGCTGTTCGTCCTGCTGCGGGAGTCGGGTTAGGCCACTCCAACGTTTTGTCTGCAACATGCGCGCCTATCTACCTCGAAGCTTATAGCAAGCACACACAAATCCTCCCACCTTACATAAGCTTTATCTCTCGCCCTCCTTCATTAACATTCTTATTTACGTTTGTTTACTTTAGATGTTCTTGACCCGAAACCACCACCATCTCCGTGCTCGTCGTGCTCTGCGAGCTCGTGCACAACACATAACTGAACAGTGTTAGGATGGAGCGGCTTGGGCGCAATCGCCTGTATTACCTTGCTCTAGCAAGGCCTTTTCACCCCCGATATGTTGGAATCACGGATTAGCGCGCGTTCCGTTCACGCCATCCACCCCATTCCAGCCTTGTTAGGCTTTCTACTTCGCATATATAGTAGCTCTCTGTTTGTAAGTGCTTATCCGCTTGCCTTACGAGCTCACCGAGGCCAAACGATAATGTCATCACTGCTTTATTTACGATGTGCCGATATTCATAAGGTGTGTTTGCTTGCAATTATTTAAAGTGCGCGGTGCCAAGTGGCAACGTCCTGTTGCCCAAAGGACGACTGTCCTTTTCGGTTTCTAAATTGTGGTTTCCTTCATCAGCTCCTTGTTGTCCCCCGACCTGAGCTTATGTGTAATTTCTCAATAGATTTCATAAACGTCCATAAAGTGACACTGACATTGACAAGGAAACGAAGGGGAAATTTACATGATCACGCGTTATTGGCCATGATTTACCCAGTAAATAAACCTTGGACTCTCTTACCGCTTCCCGGAGCCCAGAAGATGTTGCTTTAATACATTCAGAATTGAGTAACATACAACCCACTCGCTACAGAATACAGTAATAGAAATACGAATAATAAACACAAAAGACGATGGATAATAATAAGCGAGAGCAGAGTAAGGCTTTACTCTGCATCGTCCTTTTTGCCTTTGCTGTAACGGACATAATGAGACGGGATGTATAAGAGAGCCAATGAGAAGTACACACCTTGATTTGCTGGGCAAAAGTTCCTAATAACATTAGGTTAGATAGGAAAGGGACGAGGGTAACTGCAAGACATACAGCAGCGATGTGCGGCACAACACCACCCTGCGAGATGACGACATCACCAAGAAGCTTATTTAACCTAACAAATGATTAACACGGCGCCGACCCATGGAGGAAACAAAACGCACTCCTCGTCGTTTCGGATGGCCAGTTGCAAATGACGGGGAACGATACGCTGCTTCTTATTATCACGGGCAGCATTACCTGCCAACTCCAAGATCTCAGCAGCGAGATACTCGAGAACGGCTGCTAGATATACTGGTGTCACAATACATCAGCCTTATTGACCATGAGCAAAGAGAACGAGGACGGCGTACCAGGTGCGCCGGCACCAACACGCTGGGCATAGTTGCCCTTCTTCAATAGACGATGTACACGACCGACGGGGAACTGGAGACCCGCCTTTGCCGAGCGCGATTGGGATTTGCCCTCTGTACCGGCCTTGCCACCAGTGGAAGATTTGCCAGATTTTCCTATTGAAAACCTAAGAATCGATGCTTGGCGCTCAATCTTGATCACACACCTTTGCCGCTCTGGAGACACAGGGAGGTCAGCAACGGCCATATCGTGAAGCATATGCAGGTGAGACATACCATTATGATGATGGACTACTTAGTACAAATGTTACAGAGAGAGAGAAAGTTGATGGTGGTGGTAGAAGAGCAAGAGAGACTAATCAACAAACTTCCAGCAAACGCGACAATTTATGTGTCCCTGTTTACATATGCACGTGACAAACGCGTTAACGATAAGCATTACATAATACATCAAAGGATTTCGAACAAAAATCCCAAAGTTATTCATGTCTTTTCTTGCTCCTTGCCCACTCCGAAGTCTCTCGCGATATCAGGAGCGTCTTCTGGGTCTTCGTCGATCATTTTGTTCTACAAGCCGGCTACTGAAGGCCGAGTCCCCGCCTGACAGCAATGAACGGCTGCACCGCGAAATAGAAGGCCCGGATGAGAAGGACTTAGAATTACAGCCTCTTAACAGGCCATTGGGTGTGACGGAACGTCCAACAACTCTCATAAAATCCACCTCTCAGAAGGTTTTAGAACTAGTCTCTGATAGTGATGCGCGTATGGCACAAAGACGGCACATGTGCGTTGATTTCTACTTCAATGACGATAATACTCATTTTATGGTTTACTTTCTAGAATCAAGGAAGTCGGGAAAGGATATTATTATGATATGAACATGACCAGGAAGTTTGGCGGAAAGACGTGGATCGCTCCCAGGTCTCTCATTCGCGAAGACGTACGTTGCCCTTGTTTAACTAAACAACACAATTAACATGATCGACCAGAAAGCTCTTTATCTACCTAACATAAAGGGGAAAAGCATCGACACAGCAGACGATAAGAACACAACAACAATGTGCTTTGGACGCGTAACCGTCCTTTCTATGCTTGGTACACGAATGTCCGAGGTAAGTCAAGTCAACGGAAACTATTTCGTGCCCGTCCGGAAAACCTGTATTCCCATCTGTATTGTTCTCAGGTACACGTCAAAGGCTTCGTGAAACCTACTAACGAACGGTTCTCTCTTCACCCCCTCTATCAATACGTCCAAATCAACCTCCAAGAAAACCTCCTCAAGTCACTTCTCGTGAAGCTCTTCATCCGCTCTCTCCGCTCCGTCGTTCCTCCCCAACTACATCCGACATACCTCGTGTCCAGCCAAAATATGGAGTACGTTCGCGACGCGCTGGGAATGACCAACTCACGCGTCGGGTACGTATTTTTGATTGACGAGAACCTCAAGATTCGTTGGGGTGGGTGCGCTGACGCGACGGCGGAGGAGGCACAGGCTTTGGAGACTTGTACGAGCGTATTGTTGAAGAGGGCGGAGAAGACTGTGGGGCTTCCACCTGGACAGAAATGGCCAAAGGAAGACGAAGGAAAGGAGGCACAAGGGAATGAACCACACCTCAATGTACCCCCAACACACCCAATCACATGATTGTGGCTCCGTTTGTAGCATATCTGCCAGAGCCTTGATATAAGGAACATATACCACTTGAATTACATGAATATACGAGGCATTAAACTTCTGTGGCTAGACAAGTAGTACCTGTGGAGTAATCCACACCCTTATTATTCGAGAATACTAGGTAGTCAATGTGTTTGTAACCACCGGGGCCGCGATATAATCCTTCTACCAGCATCTATAGGGACCTGCCCAGATGTCACCTGAGACGACTTCCTCTTTCGCCTGTTGGAAGGGATTTCATATCAGTGGTTCTGCGTTCACCAGCGAAGCGGCAGCTCCACATATCCCAATACCATATGCATCCAGCAGGCGTATCGAAGATAATGGTGAAACCAAATATGACTAAGGCGGTTCTGAACCGCAAGATGTGGGTGCCGCCAGCGGATGAGGAAAGTCGAGGTTGACCTTTCAAAGGTTGACGTTTGTGTCCTGGAAACTTGCACGCAAGTCCGAGCAAAGATTGGCGCCATTACTTTTGATGTCTAGGACGACTTCCTCGATTCTTCTTATTGGTTCTCGCCACTGCCTTGTCCTCCTCTGCCTTGAGGTCCGCCTTGGCCTGTTTTTGCCTTATTGCCTTCGACCGGGAGCACCCTGCATAATGACCTAGGGCTGCGCAGTCCTTGCACTGTGAAGAGGATTGACCCGTATATTTGACGACTTTACGGTAGTCAGCGAATAAAGCGAGGTGTCCACGTTCAACCAGAGTGATGGCATCCGCAGCCGTGGCAAGATCAAGAACGATGGACGATTGGCCCTTCTTCAGAAGGTCAGCTTCAGCTTTAATCCATTGCGGGGCTCCAATCATTTTTACTGTGCTAAAGACTGGGTTGTCGCGCAGCAACTGTTCAGTAATTTCGCTTGTGGTATGAATTTCTTCCTTTTCATTCTTCGTTGGAATACCCTTCACCACAATTCTGTACCGCAGGTCGTCCACCATCAGCTCAACTGCATCACCCAGCGAATCGGGAAGGAGAAGGATATCGAGGAATTTATCGGCATGCAACTTCAGCTCAGCGCCAGTCTGATCTAGACGCGTCGTGAGGAGCAAGTGTTTCAAGCAACTGAGCTTGGCAGAAACAACGTGAAGGTGTCGCGATGCCTCGTGAGACTCCAGACGAGTATTGATAGAGTGAACCAGCTCTTGCATGGTCAGAGTTTCGCGGAGTGTTCCAGCCCGCGCGATGATGATCAGTCTGGACGGGTGGCCAGGTTTCAGTGGAGAAGGAGGTGTCGATGGCGATGAGAAGTGTAATGCATCCACAGGGTCTCCGTTGAATTTCATGGAGTGATCATTGTTGGAACCGTGAAGCATTTTCGCCTCCGCATGCGTGGTCGCTTGATAGTTGAATTGCTGTAAGATGGAAACATTAGTCGATCCCGCAACGACAACAGGGGATGCGCTGAGGAGAGGGTAGTTCTCCAGGGAGTGATCCGGTGGGTGCGTAGAAACTAAATTCTTGGTCTCGAGTTGTGCTAATTCGCTATGCATTGTTGCAAACGAGGTGCGGATCGCAGCTCTAGAGGTGACCTATGAAACCACAATTGTAAGAGGTGGTGGGAAGCGATGAGTGGCAAACTCACAACACGCTTTTGTAACTCTTGAAGCGTGTCATCCTGCTCAGTTGACCACATTCGAGATGCATACTGAGATACCCGAAGAACAAAACTTCCTGTCGTCTCTCGAGTAGAAATGTGGTCGCTACTGCCAGGAATAGAGCCAGAAGCGCTCTTTGCAGTCTAGAGTCCAGATCGCTAGTGAGTGGAAGGTCGGGATTTAGAGGTAGGCAACTTACTGGAGCCAGTAAACTGCGGAAGGCCATGGGATTGAGGAGGAACCTACTACACATTCCTCCTACCCTCATCCCCCTTTAACTAGAGTTTCCAACTTGCAAAGACGCGATCGACGCTCAGCCATCGCGCAGCCCCACACATGTAGCCTAGAATTCAGTCCGCAGATCAAGCGCCAGAGAGAAACCCTCCGTGGGCCTTGTTACAAGGGCGTAAGCTGTTAGATTTGGTACTAAGTGACCACGATCCATGTGCATGGAGGTTTCGAACTTGAAAAGGGTCCGCAAGTTGGCCCTGTTGATTGTAAAGGCATAGATGACTAAGCTCTTAGCTCTCACCCCATAATTTCACCTCGTTTATTTCTTGCTGCCTACCTTGTGCCTGCCAACTGGTACTCCGGCGGATCTACCTAACCCGCATCGCATAGATTTAATTTGGGGGACTCCTGTCTGATAACAACTCACTAGCCATGATGTCGGTACTCGAGACTTGCACGATGGCTACACCTTATCCACATGTTACATGCACGATTGCTGCATGGCTTGACACTTGGAGTTTCATATACATGCGCATCACAACGCGCTAGCGTCCTCTAAAACTGACCATTCAAGCGCCTGTACAACATAGCCGTCCGAACTTGGTCTGATTGCGTTGACTGGCACAGGAACTCCTGAGGGCTCTGTACACTTGACCGTTAATGGCGGAGGTTCTTTCTTGATCACAGGGATTATCTGGCATCATCCCTAATGAATGGATGTCAGGATGCTCCTCGACACTACAATGCATAAAGGGTTCCTCCGAAAACATCTATAAAGAAAGGATTACGCAGGCTCAGTGGCTACTCAATTTCAAGATGGAATCAAAGACCTTTCCAACCGTGTTATATCCGACAGCTAAGGTCTTGTTTTGTGCTCCCCCTTCGTGCACGGTAACTACAGTGACTCAGACCATCTTCGACATTGTCGAGGTATGTGCCACAGCTTCGTTTCATCGCATCCACTGAGATACCTCCACCTTAATAGAGCGTGAAAACCAACAAGGTTACTTTTCAGGACCTTGCAGAAGATGCTTCTGGTCTTATCAACCTTGTTCTTCCTCTCGACAATAAATCGGGTATCGAAATGCCTATCCTTCTGTCCGCGTACGCAGATTATGCCGCAGAATTAGCTAGGTAAGTCCGTCATTTGGAGATCAAGATCACCCCACGACGAACTCTGATAAACTCCTTGTCGACGAAACTTTTCAGGACGCTAAGTGAGATCCGCGACCTGGCTCAGTCACAGGCATCAACAAACGTCATCTTCAGACTTTTCCGGTACAATTCCGATCGCGCAAAGGCAGAGGAGTATCGCCTCCGCCTGCAACAAGCATGGGAAATTTTCACCGTTCGTCTCTCATTTTAATTCTTTCTTGCCTCTATCAATTAGATATGGGGTTTAGTCGAAGATTGCCATCAACTACTCATTCGCATACCTTCATCAAGAACTCGATCGAATCGAATCTTCCAATCAACGGAACTTTTCGTAGACGTATCTAGAGAGCAGAGCTTGCAGCAAGAGCGCCAATACCACAAGCACTTCGGCTGGCATATCACACATCACTCCACAGGATCCATACACTTAAGTTGTTTTGGCACTCTACTCACTCCTTTTTGTGGCCAGTTTTGGGTTATGTCGAATCAACAATCACACTTACATTCAACGCGCGCACCTCTGGCGCATACATTGTCATGCATTTAGTGTTTCACCCTATGTATTAGATATTTATTATTCACCTCACCATTCCTTTCGTATTCCTTTTCAAATTCGATACACGCTCCCTACATACACGAGCCCGCCTCGATCACACTCCTTACCCACTCAGTAACCTTTTATCCTACTGTCACAACCAGATACGTTCCTTCCTCTACAGTAAACTGAAGTATTGTACATAACATAGCTCTCTCCCAATCTAAACATCACAGCCTGACATCATTTTTCGTGTTGATACTGTATACAATCGGCTCAGACCAGCCCCGACATATATCACGTCTGGGACCATCCCAGAACTTTTGAAGAAATCGAATGTTCCTGCAGGCCCGCATGGCATTCTCAGTAACTCTCAATTCGCTGTTTTTTTAGAGAGTATGGCATACACAAAATAGAGCTTTAGTAATGTCAGAGATATGCGACTTGTGACAATTGCTTATGCAAAATTTCCAGCCTCTCCTTCCTTCATGATGAAAAACTCAGGCATATGTCTTATCTAGGTTTGGTCACAAAGTTGTTTTCAAGTTGCCATTATCTCGTTCAGGTGATGTCCTCTCAACCATAACGAACTATTTCCGACACGAAGTCTACGACCCCAACATGTCCTGGGCATCTCGTACTCTTTCGGCTCCCGTACCTCTAGCTCCAATTTTGCCTCAGAAGAAAGCCAAAAACACGGAGCCATAAGCAGAAAGTGTGTTTTTTTCATGGAGCGACAGGTGGAGCATACTTCGTCTATTTGAACGGATTTACAGGGCTAGTTGTGATGTACGGGGTTGAGGTCCGACTTTGTTGCTCCTGAACGGAATCGACGACAGCCTCCAGCTTGGTGATCTTCTTATTCAACTCGTCGATCTGCTTGCTATCGGATGGTGGATGGCTCCTTAACTGGGCCACCTGAATGTCGAGACGCTCAGCCATGGCTGCATTGAATGCTGACTGAAGCACCAGAATTCAAAATATTCAGCATCAGTTTGTTATAGCAGCAATGATCAAATGGCATACTTCGAATTCTAAGCTCAAAAACAATACCTCCCTGCGAAGCTTTGAAGTGGAACCTGGAAACCGCCAGATCCATCGCATGAGGGCACAAGCTCTAGGTTGCGCCTGCTTTTGAGCAAACTGATGTATATCATCGAGTACTCTGGTACGATAAATAATCGTCACCGTCACCAGATCCCACGCAGAGACGAACCTTGCTGATTTTTCTAGTTCTTCATCGCTCGGCGCAAATAATTCCCCGGGTAGCACTAGGAAATGCACAAGATGGAGGGCCTCCTTGAGAAGCCTTTTCACTTTGCGGTCATGTTCTAGCTGCTATGAAAATTTATTTAGGGATCCTATTTGCAAAGTTATCACATATTCGTACCGGTAGAAGCTCAAATAGCTCTGTCGCATGGCGAATGACGTTTTGCAGGGATTCCGAATAGGCACTGAACTCTTGGGAGTCTTTCATGGCCCACAGCTTTTCTCGTACATTAACCACATTGCTCAAGGTGGGTGAGACAGGCGGGGGCTCGTTCGGTTGAGAGGTCTTTTGGACGGACATGATGGGGAGGGGAAAGAATTGCTGAGGTTCACTGCTCTTAAGCGCCTTGCTCGACACCTCAGGCTGCCATGACAAAATATAAAAACATATGCTGTGACTTACCAGTAAATTTGACCGGACAAGGAACCGCCTCTAGTAGCGGACCCCTTGCGTACACATGTCCAATTCTACGTCCATTCAATGCACACACCATAATTATCAAGGAACATCCCTGAGCGTCAAGGTATTTTGACATGCATATGATAGCTCGACATGGCCCACCAGCTTTCAAACCGAAAACTAACCGAAAATGTCAGCTAGGCGCCAGAGAGGTTGAACAATATGCCGAGTATTCTAATCAAAGCAGGGAAAGAGAATCCAAACGGCTGGCACAAATGTCAGGAGATATGGATAAGGATAAACGAGTTCTCATCAGGGTTTGCATCTGTTCGCATTATGAATAAATCAACCCATAAGCGCATCCTTGGTGGCTGGGCAAGTGTTGAGAACTTGTCAGGCCCGGCTCGAAAGCAAAGAGCCAGGCACAGCATAATCTAAGTGATGGCGTGGTCTAGCGTGGTGAGGTCTAAATTTTCAATGGGAAATACTTCCTTGTGGGTATCGCCTCTGACATTCCCACAGTTACTAGTCCTTTATGAAATCAAACCATCTCAATCTCGTTGCAGGAACACTGTGCTGGAATACGTCTGGTGCAGTGCTCTGAATATTTGCTAAGCTACAACGCGATGCGCCAATCTACAGACTATCAGGCGCGCCATTTTCCGCCTTGGTCTATTCTTTGGCTCCTTGATATACTCTCGCGTACATGCTCGCTCCTACAAAAAAGCCAGCACTGCAACGGCTTGACTGGTGGACCATGGCCAAACTTGCCACTCACTTGAAAGAAACAGAGGTCACGAAATCCGCGGCCGAACATACAACACTTCCAGTGCCGTTGGTTCGCGAAGTCTGGCTCGACGTCAACGGCCCAATTTCGGGGCCAGAATGTGGGTGGCTTTTGATGGACTACTTGGATGGTGTGGATGTAAAAACTGCCTGGCCGAATATGAACGACTTCACATTCAAGAGCAAATTCGAATCTTGCTCGGTCAGCTGCGGACAATACCACACCCTCAACCTGGACAAGTATGCTCATCGACGGGGGGTATTCTGAACGAACCTCGGACACTCTCATCACCAATTGGTCCGTTTGAGTCTGTTGAAGCATTTCATGACCTTTTATTTTCACTTTCCGCCAGAGGCTTTCCTCAAAGCTTCGAAGATTCCATAACACCATAACAATTACAAAGTGGTATTTACTCATGCTGATTTTCTCTGTGATCATGTTCTCCTTGATGCGAATGACTTTTGGACGCGTAGTGGAGATCATAGACTGGGAGATGGCTGGTTGTTACCCTGAATATTAGGAATACACGAAGTCGACGCAGGCTTCCTCACCGCGTGGTTTGGCGTGGAGAAATATCATGATACAAGCAGTGGGGGACTACAGGAAAGAGGACCGAATTGAGTGGGCGTTAATAGACTATCAAGGTGTGCTATGGTATCGAGCTTGAATTTTAAGAATAATAGCAGGTGCCGAAAACCTCAGATGATGTGCATGTGTAAGCCATCAAGAGCACACAGAGCAGCAGTCAAGTGTGCGTGAGTATTCCCCTCGAGCTGGTCCATTACAGAGCCTTGAACTCGTAAGACAAAGCTATCACCTGTGTCGTTACCACCCATGCCCGCAATATGTCAGGGAGATCTTTTGAGTTCATAAGTATGAGACAGGGTAGTTGTTGACAACGTTGTCTCCGCCAGCGACCTACCAACATCAATACGTTCCCGAACAGAGCTTAAAGTTAGTTAGCTAGCCATCAATGTAGAAGGGTTCTGAAGGCCCCTCCGGTCGAGTCGTCGACAACCCATCTATACGCAGGTAGTACACATTTATAGCTATGACCTCCGTATCCAATAGGAAGATGCGCGGACTAACATTGATTTGCTACAAAAAGAAAAAGAAAAAAAGCGTACTTTTATAAAGATAGAAATCAAAAATAACTGGTGAATCAAATCCTCGTTCCATGCCACCCCTTACCGCTTCTTCTTGGTTGAGGCGCCCGTCTGTGCACGCGTACCTTTCCTACCCGGCTTCACCGCACCCTTTCCCTCCGCTACCGCAGCCCTACTCTTCTTCATCGGTGGTGACACATCTGGTGCACTCGTTCCGACAGCACCCAATAGCCTCGATGACCTTCTCCGAGTCTGTGCGCCATCCTCATCAGCCCCGGCATCTGATATCGGGGTCGTCGACCTCATCGAAGTCTTCCGAGTGCCCCCACGCCGTTGTGGCGGAGACGGTAGTGGAGCAACGTCGTCTTGATCCTCAGCGTCCTGATCTTCATCAGAGTCAGAGTCAGTTGGTAAAGCACCAGGAATACTCTGCCTTCCCCTCGCACGCTTCTTCGACGCTGGCGCGGCTGGCTGGGTATGACGAACGGAGCCGCGAGTCCGAGACGCCGTAGCTGGTGGAAGTGCCTTAGAAGGAAGAGGAGGCACTTCGTCCTCCTCCTCACCCTCATCCGAAGACATCAAGGCTCCGGGGGGTGCTTGCCTCTTTTTCGGTTGTGCTCCCTGATTTTTAGGAAGTGGTGCTTGATACACAGGAGCCGAATTTTGGAAGAGAGAGAAACCAAGCTCTCGTCGTGGGGGGCCTACATCGACATCCATGGCGGTGGTATTTTGTTTTATGTTTGAGCTCGTGGCCATGCCGTTTACCCTTCCGTTTGGCCGCCCTTTCTTCGCATCCACGGTCATCACATCCTCATGCAACTGTTCATCATCGTCATCTTGATCTTGGCTTGCATCACGTTGATCTTTTTCTTTGTTAGGGCTTCTGCGGCCCCCATTCACAGATCCAGACAGACTTGCACTTGCGCCAATACTGTCGAAGCCGAAGGCTCGAGTCTCGCTTTGCTTGTTTGGTGGAGGCTTATAGAAAGCGTTTGGTTGTCGCGAGGCGGGTGCGAACGTTGCTGCTGTCATCGGTGCAGTCGGAGGTTGCACTTGCGAACGCGATGACGAAGGGGGAGCGGGGCTAGTGCTCTGGAAGAGGGGAGGACGCGATGAGGAGGCAGCTAGAGCCGTGGATGAAGACGACGGGAAGCTCTGTCGCGGTGTGAAACTGATATTCCTGATGGTGGAGGAAGCAGGGTTCGTTATGACGGATGGCAAGGTTGAGGTCGATCCAATGTTGGCACCTAGTGAGGAGATGGGTAGAGATGGGTTGCCTGGAAGGATACGAGAAGACATGCTGAGACCGTTGACCATGGGAGGACGCTGCACCTGCTCCCAGGACGTACTGAGGTCCGCTGCAGCGGTGGGTCTTGGTACCGGTTTGACTGGGGTCTTCGGTTTACTGCCGCCTGTAGTTTTTTGTTCTACCTCGAGTTCAGAGTCGAGAAGTGTGCGCTCAGTGAGTGGTAGCGCTTCATACAACTCTTTCACCATCTTTCTTCTCTCCGCCGCGTCAGCCTTACTTTCGTTTAGCGTGGATGCTGCAAATGCATGATCCGCTTTCACCGCCTCAGCGTGCTTGCCACCTTGGATCAGCCGCACACAAACCAGGTCTCGTAGTATAGCGATGGCCGAACGCGAAAGGGACATGGGCGAGTCTATGGCATATCGGTAAAGGAAATCTTCTTCAAAGCGGGATAGCGGGAGGCTCAGAAGGGTGGAGAGAGCATGGGGTCGGGGAGCAGCTATGGGACGAAGTGAATGACTGGCCGAAGAATTGGTTTAAAACATACGGGAGGTACACCATTCCAGAATTTTAGACAGAAGTTGTTTTCGTAGTTCTTCCGTTTCGTTAAACGTCCGCTGAAAGCGCCAGGCTTCGAGGAGGCTTGAGTCTGCCAAAGCAAGGCAGTACTTCCAAACGTCTTGCGGTTCGGTCAGTAGAGGTTTCGCGGTACGAACGTATTGAATGATGAGAGGTGATGGATCTGGAGAAATGGATATGGCGTGTAAGATTTTAGATGCGAAGTCTCTGTTGAGCCGGTTGTCCGAAAGAATGGACACAGCGCGCTAGGTAAAACGTTATAACGCTCCAAAATACATGAATAAAACCACACACTGAAATATTCCTCCCCGTGTCCAAATGCCAATACGCGTCTGCAAGAGCGGCAAACTGAGGTGGTAAACACCGATCTTGTTTAAACTTCTCCTCCCGCCCATCTTCGTGCCATTTTAGCAAGAAATATACAAGACATTCTTTCTTGAGAGTGTCATATGTCGTATTGTCGATGGCTGACAAGAGCGCCTCCAGATCGTCACGGTTTGTTGGTGGGAACAAACCAGCTGGGTTTTCAATGCCACCCGAGGTGAGGAGAATATCAAAGATGAATTTGTCATTCATGTCAGCCCGTCGGCTTATAATCTCATCGCAACGAGCATCCTGCCACGGAAACCCAGTTGAAGAAACGTCGAAGTAATTGAGGTAAAGTGTAACAAGCCCGACGTCCTCGTCCTGGGTTCAGAAAGTATCCATTAGTGTTGATATTTCGCTTCCAGCACATAGATTCATACCATTCTGCTTAAACGCGAAGTCAGGCAGCCGGGGGCTTGGTCGTTGTAGACAATAGATTCCACCAAACTGGCGTGGCCACCTTGTCCAACTTCGGTTCAAAACGTTGGCTTATGTCATCAACCAAATTCCCCATCGGACTTCACTCCAAGCCAGTGTACTACGCAGCATCCGAGTCCTTGAACTTAATGGCCAATAGATCGAGCACTGCAACTCATTTCACCCAGAATACATAAAAGGGGTTCAATCAGTATATTACTCTTTTCTATGTATCTTACTGCGCGCTTCCTTATCCTTTGATACAAGTTACTTGGCCCATGCAGTTCTGGTCATTCGAAAAAGATTGAAGGGTTATTTAAGTAAAAAAATGGTATCGTGTGTATCTTCTAAGTAGATGTATCAGTGTACGTAGCGGTAAATACAATGTATTTCGTTAAGAATGCTGGGATGCTGGTGGGCTAGTAGACTCATTAATAAGTTATGTTTCGTCCCTAGAGACGCCTAGGCGTCAGTCGAGGGGCTGGTGGAAGGAGAAACTAGGAATATCCAGATGCGTAGCGTGAAATAAGGACGAAGGTCGTCTAAGGGTAAAAATTCCAAATTTTGGTCGGGATATCATGACATGGTCATGTCAGAGCGCGTGAGTGCGTCGTAAGGATCCAGGTGTGCATGGGACGAGAGTGCGTGATGGAAGTGGTTGGGTTTTAAGGCGATGAGAGAGTATGCAATTCCAATGAAGGAACACAAACAGCAGACACCACAGCAAAATCAGAGCTGGACTTTACTACTCAACCGGATTGCCTCTCCCCTATAATAAATCCAGACGGGGAAAGGTATACCGAGGACGATCCCGAGACCAGCCAGTAACTATACATGAACCAGTTCATCAGATATTGTTCAAAGAGTCATACAGGTAGATGAGAGACAGGAGAAGAAGAATAGGCTTACCGAGTTTCCACCGCCGAGACCCAATTTATCGAACATCTGCTGTCCAAAGAGCGGGAAGGCGAAGCCCAGTAATGATCGGAAAACCTGTGGCGCCGGTGGCGTTAGCCAAAGTACAAGGGGGCATTCAGAGCGGAATTGACGTACAGAAGCTGCTGCTGTGGCGCTTGCGGCATAGCGGAAAGCGTCGACAAGGTAGAGCTGGATAGGCAGGCTATTTTACATGACACCAAGTTAGTTCGAATGAAACGAGGCAAAAAAAGAAGGCAGTATGCGTACAAGGAGGACATCATGCCTACGGGGAAGAGTTGGAACCATCAATAAAGACAACACACCTTATAGGGGGAAAGCTTACCGAAACCAAAGATACCAGTGCCAATGATGGGCATAATCCAGTGGATTTTAGCCTGTGCAGACCACCCGTACCAACTAGCAAAGGTGGGGGTTAATGCCTGCAATGAATATTTATGAGAAGCATAAAAAACGTACAAGAGTCCTATGGGGACGAAGAAAGATCCAAAGAAAAGTGCGGGGATACGCATCTCAGGTTTTCCTTTACCACCGTTCTTATCTGCAAGCTTGGTAGTCGGAGCCAAATCAGAACCTGTAGTGTTTTTGAGGACATAATGCGACTCACGTGTTTGTAAACTTGATCGGCGGTTTTTGCGCCAAAGAGAGTGGCTAGGATGAAACCCAGCCCAAGGCCAATGTACGCAAGTCCTCCGATACCAGGACTGAAGCCGTATGTTGACCGGAAGAACTCTGCAGGGATCAAAATCGTTATATACCCCAGTCGAGCACGGGGGGGGAAGGAAAACATACCGGCGAAAGTTGCAAACATCAGATAGTAGATTCCGTACAAACTGAATAAGGGTGTCCCTCAGTATTTGTTGGGCTGATATCCAGATAAACAGGACCCACAAGGCCATGTAAAGACTGAGAATAAAGCAGATGAAGCTCCTGAAGAGCATAACTATCGGCCTAGAAAGGTTCTCCCACAAAAAACTGAGTTTACTGCCGTGGGCGCTAACGACACGTTGGATCTTCAGGAGTGCTTCAGGATCATTGGAGCGCTGAGCTCTCCTTAGCCGGATGACAGGCGCATATGTTTCTCTGAGCAGAGGGACACCAATGACGGAAGACACACCACCCAATACTTGTATAACGATTAATGAATGATGAATGAATAAGAAACAAAAGACATACTAGCAATGGCAATAAACACCCATTTGATGCCCACAGTCTGCGCAATGAACCCTCCAGCGATGGGACCGATCACAGGACCTGGTGAGAACTCATGGGTTTATATAAAAACCGGCGCTAGCAAAATAACGCACCAATCAAAGGGCCTAAACTGTATACGGCCATTGCAGACGCACGATCGCGTTCTGAGAATAAATCGCCAATACTTCCACCACCACAAGCGATGGGGGCGCTCCCCGAGATTCCGGCTGACGAGATAAGACTTGAACAAAAGCGTCTTAATGGAAACGAGGCATCTGATACTCACCTAGGAACCGAAAAGCAATCAACGCGCCTGTTGAGGGGGCGAACGCACATCCCAGTGAGAATCCTATCGAAGTGATGTTGCCTATGTGAAGTACCCATGTTCGACCATACATCTCAGATACTGGGGCGAGGATCAGTGGCTGTGGGGGGCGGCATCAACTTGTTTAGGGGTGACCTAAGTTGCATAATGACGTCCAGACTTACCCCGAGGGCGAACGAGAGCAAGTAAATACTGAGGGTGAGGGCGACAATCGTCGTGCTCATTATCTGAAACTGCACAGCGACGCTCTCAAGCCCAGGGGCCATCATTGAACTAGCAAGGGGCGAACAGAATGTATAGAGTGAAATCTACAAAACCATTAGGCTCTATGATACCTCACAAATTTAAATGATAGACGCACAATCGACACAGCTGTCCACTTTTTGCGAAATGACCAGTTTCGCGCATTCTCTGGGTCGTCCTCCCAGTCGTCCACCACGTTTTCGAGAGCCTCTTCTACCTTGTCGTCGGGAAGGGCAGACTCACCATGCCCAGGTATGGGCCGTTCTTCGGTAGGCGAGAATCCAGCCTTTTCGTGCTCGACAGTTTCAGAGGACGCGGCAGAGGGGGACATAGTGCCGTCTCAGAGTTCCGTACGAAAACGCTAAGATCGCTCCTGTCTGGCCGCCAGCCTCTTAAAGAGCGAAACGGATCACATAATTGTGGTTAAAGATATTGACGTTATGGGTTATTGGTCAACATTCACCCGACATGCTGTCGGCCCGAGTTGGTATGCGCATGCGTGGTGTGGAGTATACGATACCTTATTCAATGGAAGTTTATGTCGCATTAGTAGTGGGGGTCTAGAACATATGTTATAAGGTTAATGGGACAGTCAAGTTTGCAGCACAGAAACCTTACTCACCAGTGGTTGATGTTTGCTGATGACCAGATTGTCCGTCAGCGGACCAGCCTGGACAAACGGGATTAGATCTGTGCAAAATGGCGGCGTTCTGATACTTCGTATAAAAAAAAACATGTGGTACCCCCACGTCTAATTTTAACAATGAATACACACATGTCAACAAGATTTAATGTGATTACATTACGGAACCCGAGGAGTTACTTTACGTCCCAAGATGATTGTCATCACAATCTTACAATCGTCCAGAATCGTCCCCCCGGCCTCTAGCATTCTCTGCATACTTAAGAAATCGACATCACGCATTTTTAACTCGCGCAATCTATCTAAAAACAAAGCGAGGCATTTCTGGATGGAAGTAGGAAATTCCTCATAATTTTCCTATCACCAGATACCCCTACATCAACGACTCCTTGGTGCAACAATGTATGTCGCCTAATTAATCGCGATCACTTTTGTAGATCCGAAGTCCAGTAGTTTACTGATAGAGTTTGTCAACCTGGTTACCCCTCCACTGATCAAGCACTTGTGAAAGGAAAAATATACCCTCTTATCGAGCCAATGCTTCATGGACTGCTTTTACCACGACCGCCACGTCAATACGAATTTCCGCTAATCCGTCATGCTTAGCAGCCACCGGCAGGTTGCCAGAGGTAAATTTTCTATGAAAACACATACTCGGTTAATCTTCGGTAAGACATCACTCCTTATGAACCGCACTAACTGTTTATGCCGCCATGCGATATATTGCAGGCCGCGGGAATGAGCAACTAACTCTGTGTCGCGTGCATACATGCCAGTGGGGAAGAACTCCATGACTGTAGCCTGCGATGACGGCTTCACGAAGATACTGTCTAGAAGGTCGCTACTATGCGGACCGAGCACGACCTGGTAACGAAGACCGAGTTTAACACCACGAGGCTCACTTCGCAAGATAGTAGATGCCTACCGTGGATTTAATAACTGCACCCATTCGCTCCGCCCAATTTGTTTCATCAAACTGGCTCGAAACTACATGAAGCTGATAACCATATTTACGTCCCAACTTCTTCAGGGCACGTACAAGCGCGTCATGGTCGTCGCCTTTCAGCTTGAGCCCCGTTTCCTCAGATTGTCTGTGGATATATGTTACTGTCTTCTTCGCTTTCTTGTTCAGTTCTTCACCGAGAAATGACACCAAATTGCGGCGAACGGGCTCCCACCAATACCTAGATCCTGCCAGGTCAAATGCGGGTGAGAACACTGGCTGTCCATCTTTAATGGATGCTTCCGCTGCCTCTCGATCGGAGACAACAATGCGTTCGATGACAAAAGGCACGGGAAGTTTGTGATAGTCTTCCCAGTCTTCCTGGTACATCACCGTAAGCTGTGGAAAAGCGGCCTTGAGGGTGAACGGATGAAAGCCTGTATCGACACGCCTACGTCGGATCATATGGAAGTGTGGAAGGGGATTGGGATCAGTAAAGACGCGAACTTGAGGGAAAAGGATACGGTGCGGCGGTACTAGAGTTGTCTGTCCGGAGGCAGTAATCTGTGGATCGAGCGAGCTATACGCGCGCCACAAAGCAAGAAGGGTGGAATTGTCTGATGAATTATTCGCGTCAGGAAGCACCGGCTTCAAGAGAATAGAAGATACACACGAGGTGTGGTATCTGCTGACATCCATGTCACCCCGCGCAGCCTGGCAATAGTCAGAGTCAGAGACGTAGACTTTAAACTTCAATAGAACACTAACACAGAGCCATAGGTCCCCAGTGTTGCCTTCGCTTCATTTACTGAGATTACTTCCCATTCTTTCCAGCCTGGGCCCACAGCCGCGACGATAGAGGACATAGGTGGAAAACTCGTTGGGTCATCTGTAACAATGTATACTATCCCTCCAAAAATGAACACATTATCCAATATACTAAATCCTGAATACACAAAAGAGTCACCCACACTGAAAACATCCGAACTTTGGTCCAGTAGCACGTACCAGAAATATGCTTCACAAGCTTCGATGTTGGTATTTCGTTTCCCCATCTTGTGAACCCGTCGTTGGCAGTAGTGTCTCCTAGCCTTCCACCTACCAACGGCCCAACGGCTTGCCGCCCTACCCACATCGCGCCATGTTTCCCTACGCCAAGCACCTGGCTCCTCTCTGCTCCATCTCCCGCGACTTGGCCTCGTTCCCATCTCCACAACCCAAAAATGCTATCCTCTAATGCGTCACGCCATCCTAACGGCCGCCTTCCGTCAGAGGTGATTACCTTAGGCCCTCTGAATCCAAAGGAGCGCAGAAAAACTCCACGTGTCGTAGTCGGGTCAAATCCAAAAAGCCTGAGGGTATTGTCGAAATGGTAAGAGAGCAGGAAAACAAAGAAAGCAAAGAGAAGAATTCGGGTTTCGCGTCTATCCGGTGGGGCAGCCCATCGCATGGCAAGGAGTAGAAATCGGACGTGACAGAGTAACAGTAACCAGTACAAGCATGATGCTGTTCGAAGTCCCGTCTTGAGGTCATTAAGCGGGGGCTATTGACCTGAGAATTCAATACATGCAAATACTTCCGATATTTTTCAAAAAATCCTTCTTTCGGTTTATCTTAAGTTATCTTTCGGTTCTTGGCACCCCAGCAAGCAAATTCAAATATCTGACGTTCATCGGCAGTGTGTGGAAAAATTCATGTCAATATGTGGGACGCTGTGACCCATGATTCAAGCTACAAATGGATTTCGGCTTAACTCCAGGTAAAACTAGAAATTCCATGTTCAAATGAATTGTGTTAACAATGAACAAAGAGTCTCGCTTAAAGCGAAGAGAACATCAGATCTTTATAGGCGAGGCATGGGTGTCATTGGCTGCCACGGTGGTTATTTGCTCTCGTGTGACCCATGCAACCACCTTGGATTTTATTGATTCCGAATCCTCAACTGACCAAAGGAGGCCAAAAGATGCGTTGCACAGAAACAGGCACGTACGGAATCATGACCATGTACTATGTAAGACTCCTCGCGATGTGAGTGATGATGGTACGTCCTGACTAGCCGCCACAACATTAACATGCCGCCGATGGCCGGGGGTCCATCCTGGCATCGAACACCATTAAATGACCTTGCTGGTGGGTCATGTTCTCATCGGTCTTTCGGAGCCACCGAGTCCGTTACCCAATGGGAGAGATCGTCTTCACCGTGCTCTAAACTAACATGATACTCGGGTCCTCGGCATCATCCAGGATTTAGTTGTTCGATAACAGAGGATCTTCACAGACCACATGAACATAAATACCTTTTAAAAAGTCGTGTTCAGAGAAGCAAGGAACTGCGTCTTCTAATGGTGGCCCTTTCCAGGCTTGAAGAATTAGAAGGAGGCCGGCGGAAGTGACAAGACGTGAAATGGCTATGGTAGGCAGCCAAACCCCAAATCCTTCTAGATGGGTGCCCCAGTGTCGAAGGAAACAAACCAGCCCGCGCACGCCAGCGCTGCCGCCTTTTTTATATGCTCTTCCTTGAACAATCAGGGCACACGCATGTCACGGATTACTCCAGCCTCCCACGAGCCCTGTCCGCAAAAAGTATGTATCCACCCATGCCGTCAGTTGGCTGTCCCAGTGATGTGGTGCTAAGCGCGCCCTCCTCCTAGGAGACGAGACGCTGAATTAAAACAGAGTCTCTTGTTCTTCAGATTGAACTTGTGTAATACTGACTTGAGAACCGTTTTCATGTAGAACTTTGCAATGACGTACTCGAGTATGCGACCTTATTTCAGTGCACCTGACCCCCCAATCACAGACAGCTTGATTTTATGATATGTCATCGACGGTTTTCAACAGTCGCTATCACATAATCTGTTTTTTTTTATAACCACCATCGCTTTGGTAGACCCCCCCCCTCGTCCACCTGGATATACAAGCAAAGCTCTTACTCTTAGACACACTGTTAAGATGATTATCTCGTGAGTTTTGATGGAAAAGCTGTGGCTATAAAGCGCTCACTTTATTTCCGAGCCAAGAACCGACCTAGTGTTACTACTTTTCGGCGAGGACATTATACAAATCCACTGTTGTAGTACTTTATATCGTTTGTGCATATATTTCATGCGCAATGACGAGGATCTCTTGTGTGGCGTTAATACTGATCGCTTTACCTTAGATTTTACATTGACTAACGGTTGTTTGTGCCTGGAATCCCCTGGCTCACGAGATCTAAAGATACGGCGTCCCTACTCTAGGCATAAAACGGTAAATGAGTGAATTTATCTCCTATAATTCAAATATAGGCGACTCATTGGTTGCCGGGACTGCAGAAAATATATTCAGTCCTGAACTGTGTAAATAGTTATACAAGGTTTATCTCGCAATTGAGCGCAGGTCATTTGTTCGTTCACTATCCGTTTAGTAGGCATACGTAGCTCTCGCATACATTACGATCGAACATTGAAGTTGGATTCCATTCAGATTCGCATTTAGCATTTAGAGATTGCTGAGGCTGATCAACATCACGGAGGTTTTAGAGGTTGCTGCTCTAATTGCTACTTCCCTTCGGAAATAGCCCTCATCAGCGAGGTCACCTGGTTCCAACTTGTGTTTAGTGGTTTACCATCAATGGACTGAGGGACAGTATTCGAGGTTACCACAATGCCACGACCACTTTCAATCTCGCTGCCAATTCCCATCTACCACGATACGCTCCTCAAAGACATCACCACTAGGCCTCTTCTTCCTCATGCTGTACCAACGGAATATGAATCCTTTCCCGTTAACATATACCCAGAATATGTTTCACCATACCACTCCTTATTACCACAGGAGCAAATGAACATAGATTTCGCTAAGCGGGACAAGGAGTATCACCCATTAGACATCCACCACCTCCACAACGATATCGGTGACAGAGTACTCTACCTCGTAACATACCTGGACACACCTATTCCTCGCTACCGGCACTGGAGCCTTCAGTGGCGCCTAGAACGTAAGAGTCTTTTCGCCGATACGTATCCCGCTGTGCGTGTGCTCGAGACCACCAGGAGTGTCCACAACTATCAAAATCCATTCCTGATAAATACAGGCCCACGCACAACGTCGGCTGTGCCGGAAGGGAGGCGGGCGATCTTCCCTATAGCGAAGCTAACTCTCGATCAGCGCCAAGAACTAGAGCAGATTGCATGGAACGTCGGGGTTGTAAAGCCAGACGGCCAATTTAACTGCCAAAATTGGGTTACTGCGGTGCTTTCAGTGGCTATTTCAAGAGGTATTTTAGAAGAAGAGGTGGTGAAAAAGATAATGAACGAAGCTTTAGAGAAAGAGCCCACTGGTTCGTGTACTGTTTAATCACCCATTGGCGCAATTTAATAAACGTTTTAATTTGCACAGAGTATTTATCTTCTGTCCCACTAGATGATGAAGTTTTTACAACTTGAGTTATGGCTTAAAGGAGGGCCTGATACGACTAGGATTAATATTTTACATAACTGTGTTTCGACTCTTTACCTGATCCTTGGAAAACCTGGCTTGTTCCCTCTGACAGTATATCAAATAACATGCAAACACCCATGGAACCGCGACATTTTCGGTAACAAAAGCGAATGAAGGGGACGAAGGCGGACATGGATCCACGATGAACATTACTGTGAAGACGTGGAGGTCGTGTCACAGTATCCAAGTCTGGGAAAGGCGTTATTTGGCTTTGCTGTGCAGCGACGTGTCTCTATTTGTGTGTGTATCCCCAGGACGTGGCCACACCAGAATTGTAACGTCTGCTGTAATCTTTCACTTGTTTTCTCTCAATGGCGTCGCCCGCCGAACAACTGCCTCCTGGATGGGCTGCTGAATGGTAAGAAAAATTCGACTATTGTGATTTTAAAATCGCCCAACTTCATCTGCAGGGACGCTACACATCAACGCTACTTGTTTGTTGGTGAGTTGTAATGCATATCGAAGACGTAAAGCTAACTTTCTGTAGAAACGGCTTCAGGGCACACACAATGGGAGGTTCCTCAGGCGGCTCCACCAGTACAAGACCCTCAGGCAGCGGGATCTCCACAGCCAGTGCATACGAAACGCCGTGTTTACGCGGCGGGACAGACCCAGGCCTACTACGGTGGTGATGCGGTTGCTGATCCTGGTTTTGCTGCTGGGGGTCAGCAGCCGGCTGTAGGTGGACAGCTGTTCACTCCAGGTCTGGTGGGTGAGCAGCAGTTCCAAGCTCAACAAGCCCAAGGTCCAGCAGCTGGTCAACCCGCGTACTACCGACCTGGCGAGCCCGAGTATACTGATTATGGACAACAACCGCAGCCCGGATACGCACAAGCTCCTGTCGATGCACTCGCTGGCCAGTTTGGTCAGATGGGCGTGGGTGGAGGAGGAGCCCAGAAACAGTTCCAGCTATTTACTACAAATTTGCTCACCTCACCTCCGGAACCGCGTGAACTCTACCGCCCGCCTCCAGAGATTCGCCTACCTCCCAATTCGTGCATCTCGCCGGCTCCCACTGCCAACGCAGATCCATCGTACAAGCGATCCACACTTAACGCCATTCCAACCACGTCATCTCTTCTGACCAAGTCCAAACTTCCGCTGGCACTGGTGATCACGCCGTATCGTTCTCTTAAGGAGGGTGACGAAGCCGTACCTCTAGTTACGGATACTGTTATTGCACGTTGTCGGAGGTGCAGGACCTACATCAACCCATATGTCCAATTTATCGATGGTGGCAATCGGTGAGTACATCAATAAGTCATCTCAGCAAATTAAATCCAACATATACGTTTAGCTGGCGATGCTGCATGTGCAATATGTCGAACGAGGTACCGCAACTCTTTGACTGGGATCAAGTCCGCAATCAGCCAGGCGACCGTTGGGCACGTGCAGAGCTGAACCACTCCGTTGTTGAGTTCGTTGCGCCTACGGAATACATGGTTCGGCCTCCTCAACCTGCCGTATATGTATTCTTGATCGACGTCAGTCACACGGCGATTCAGTCTGGTGAGAAAGCTCTATTATCATTAGTGGTACTTTCGTGACATGAGGACAGGCATGGTCGCTACTGCAACTCGTACTATTTTGGAGAACCTTGAACGTATTCCGGATGAGGACGATCGGACAAAGGTCGCAATCGTCTGCTACGACGTTTCCCTGTACTTCTTTTCCTTACTGGTATGTATTTTAAATCCACATCGTCAGCGGGCTAAGTTGAATATCGTTTAGCCCGGTAGTACAGATCCTACAATGCTGGTCGTCTCCGACATAGATGATGTATTCCTGCCAAAACCTAATGATCTTCTGGTCAACCTCGCAGAAGCACGAGGAGCTCTAGAGTTGCTTCTAGCCCGGATCAACGAGATGTTCCAGGATAATAGCATCGTTGGAAGTGCATTAGGCCCAGCACTGCAAGCCGGTTTCAAATTGATGGTAAGTTAACAATATCCTTTTATTCGAAGCAAACTTGACCCATCCTTGTCAGGCTCCCATTGGTGGCAAGATCATTGTGCTTGCTTCGACATTGCCCAGTGTCGGTGCAGGGGCGTTGAAAAATAGAGAGGATGCCAAAGTGCTTGGAACGACAAAAGTATGTGATATATATTATATAGTCGCAATTTGCCATGGGTTAAATGTTCCCCTTCAGGAGTCAGGTCTGCTTCAAGCAGCATCACCATTCTACAAAACATTCGCCATTGAGTGCTCAAGAGCACATGTGTCCGTCGATATGTTCTTATTCGCTGCCGGATACACCGATGTCGCAAGTCTTGGTATGGGATGCCTATTTTCGCCACTTTCAAAATGCTAAGAATTATGATCCGCAGCCTGTCTACCCCATTATACATCTGGCCAGACATATTACTACCCTGCATTCAACGCTGGAAGGTCAGAAGACGCACTCAAGTTTGCTCATGAATTTGGGGAAGTATTGGCAATGCCTATCATGTTGGAAGCTGTCATGCGTGTGCGTGCCTCCCGTGGTATGTCGCATCATTCCATCACTTCGTCGGTACCGCTGACACAGTTTCTTCTTTTCTCGTAGGACTTCGCATGGCATCATTCCACGGAAACTTTTTCGTCCGTTCCACCGATTTGCTCGCCATGCCTGCCGTCCCACAAGACCAGTCGTACGCTCTTGAAATTCAAATCGAGGAGACGATCACTTCGCCGTTCGTGGTCTTCCAGACTGCCGTCCTCCACACTACATGCTACGGTGCGTCCGCGTCATGTCCTCTTCATCTAGTTCTACTACTGACATATTTGTCATAATTTCAAGGTGAACGCCGTATCCGTGTCATTACACTCGCGCTGCCTACCACATCTAATCTTTCCGAAGTTTTTGCGTCCGCGGACCAGGTGGCCCTTGCGACATTGTTCGCGAACAAGGCTGTTGAACGCGCGTTAACACATAAACTAGAGGACAGCAGAGACTACATCCACCAGAAGCTTGTCGAAATCCTTGTATCGTACAAAGCAAGCATGACTTCAAGTGGTGCAGGTGCTAGCTCCCAAGTGGCTATCTCGGATAACTTGAAGATGCTGCCCGTCCTCGTCCTCGGTTTATTGAAGAATGTGAGTTTGTTGTGTTACATCTCCGCAAGCTTAATGTGGCTCGACAATTTACTTGCATTTGTAGGTTGGCATTCGTCAGAGCGCACAGATCCCGCCCGATATCAGGGCTTACTCCCAGTGCCTGTTAACATCCATGCCCTCGCAGTTACTCATTCCCTATATCTATCCTACGTTCTACTCTTTACACAACATGCCACCCGAGGTGACCTTCATTATTCACTCCTTAGATTGCTTCGAGTTGACCATTTGACCAGGCTGGAACTGTTGGTGAAAGTGGTTTTGTTCTACCACCTGCTCTGCCCCTCACGTCTGAACGACTGGAACGACATGGGCTGTTCCTTATCGAAGACGGCCAGACCATCTTCCTCTATGTTGGTCGGGATGCTGTTCCACAACTCGTCATGGACGTCTTCAACCTACCCAACTACGAAGCCCTCCGTGGTGGCAAGGTTCGCATTTTCTCTGATTATAGCCTGCATAATCTGACAGATCCTTGTAAACAGACTACCCTCCCTGTTCTCGACAACCCGTTCTCCCAGCGGGTGAATGCCGTCATCCAAAAGACGCGTGAGATGCGCCGTGGTCCTTACTATCCCCATCTTTACGTGGTTAAAGACGACGGCGAGCCACCACTCCGCCTATGGGCGCTCTCAGCGCTCATCCAAGACCGCGCGGATGTGTTGCCAAGTTACCAGCAGTTTATCTCATCCTTGAAGGACAAGGTGAACGGCCTCGGCGGTGCCTACTAGTTACTTTCAGCTGGAATAATGTTAAAAAGTGGGTAGTCGGGTAATGTAGATTATTCCTCATTGCTGGTTTGTAAAAGATTTAGGTTCAAACTACACCATACCTTCTCCTACTTGTTAGTTTTGTAAACTCGATAAATACTGTTTGTGGGCCGAAACGAAACGCCGCCAGGATGACAGTTGAAGACTAGAGACTAGAGTTAAATGATGGTACGCTATTCAGTTCTAATCGGGGTTGTAACATTTTCACTTCTAAACCTAATCGCAAAAATGCCAATTGTATGCCAGAACTTCCCCTTGGTGAGCTCTAAGGCTTCTCTCCGTGCGCCGTGGCATTCAAATGAGGGGGTAACACCTCGGCCCTCTTTCTACATGGGATCCTACGCACAATGCCGCTGTTAGCTGCCTCGGCACTGACGGGTAATTCTCGGAAAACCAATAATGTGGCGCCTCAGGGGTTACTACCGTCTAAGCAGGCTTCATTCTGCTTGGTAAAGGCTATCCTATCCAGATAGAGCATGACGAAGCGCGACGATGAGCTTGTTAAGAGGAAATGATGCAGACCCAAGGATTATTTCAGAATAAGCATTTGAAGATGGTAAGACAACGGAAACGAAAGGCGACTCCTTTACATAGCATCGTCACTCGTATATGCCTCATAAGAGAACAAATTAAAGATACCTACTTTAAACTACGTACTCCAATCCACGGTAAAATAGAACATACATACTTAACATATAAGTTAATGCATGGGTTGTATCTTAGGACATTACACTATCCCACTAAAATGCCACAGGAATTTCTGGGCCGAGACAACACGCTTCCATCCCTTCCATCCTTTTCCTTTGCTGTTGTTGTATCCACTCTGGAACCCAACCTGTAGTCTCGAATCTCACTTTGTCCGTCGCATCTAGTCCTCCCCAGGATCGTCATCCATGTCGTCTTCCCCTACCGTTGGCAACAATCCCACTCCAATCGACGCACCCGACCCCGACCCGACTCCCATTCCCAAAGTGCCACCTCCCAGCGCCTCGACCGCATCCAGATCACGGTCCAAGTCCAGTTCTTCCATCTCCTCCTCTCCCTCGACGGGTGCCACCCCTAGCTTCATCCTTGTCACCATACTCTTCAGCCTTTCGATCTCCACGTCCCTCCTTTCCACGCGTGCTTTCAACACCCTTATGTACTCGTTCCCACACATCAAAAGCTGGAGCTTGCTCACACCCTTGTTAGGGCCCTCTCCGCCAGCTTTAGGTGGCCCACGAGGGGGAAGAGCACCAGGGAGGATTTCCTCAACTGGGAACTTTTCATCTGTGGGCAGAGGGATGGGCGGGAGGAGCATGCGAAGGTCGTCGAATGTCGTCTTGAGGGAGTCACGCCGTTTTTGCTCAGCGGCTTTATGAGACGTTTTGCGGACCTGTACAACGGGGGTGGGATGTAAGGTGGGAGAGGAGAGATGCATGGGGTGTGGACCTGAGCCAGCTACAAAAGCGGATACGCTAAGTGTCAGTGGGTGTACATAGCTAACGAAGCATTGTGGTATTACCTGGGAGAATAGCTTTGAGACTAGGGCTGGCCCCAGAAGCTGTTTTGCGCGTCGTTTTACCTCGGGCAGTCTCGGCTGCTTTTAGTTTAGCTGTTGGGGTCACTCCCGCTGCTGCCTTCCCATTACCAAGCGTCGAAGACGGTGCCACCTGTCTTGTCGGGGGTGCCATTTTGGCACAATTGTTGATCCCTAGCCGCCCGAGGTTCATGATACTCGCCGGGGTAACAGGTGTCAAATGTGGATTAAACTCGGGTGACGATAGGACTGCCCTCTCTCCTGTCACACTCGACGAAGGCGGGATGGTTGGAGGCGCGGGTGGAGGCATCGACAAATCGACAGGAGATGGTGAATCCCCAGGCACTTCAACACCTGCTATGCTACCCTTTCTTGACCGTGTGGATCGAATAAGTGGTGTTGAGTTAGTCGATTTGGAGGCTCTAACGTATTTTTTTCCGCTAGTGCTCCCAGGCATCGTAGGGCGTATGGCGGGCGACTGTCGCTTGCGTGAAGGCATACCGTTGGTTTCATCTCCACTGGATGACGCACTGCGTTTATTGGTAACAGTGGCAGAGAAGTGACCCATGGCTTGCTGGTGTTGATGTGCGCCAAGCCAGGGGCTAGTGAGTGGTGAGATGTCGAAGTCCACTTCGGCCGGTGAGAGGTTACGGAAAGCGATATGCTCTGGGGCAGACGTTGATCCGCGTGGAGCTATGAAATTTGTATCTATAGGGTGTGTGTGTGAATGGGTATGAGGATGCGGGTGGGTGTTCATGGCAGAAGGCATTTGATGGTCGCTTCGGTAGGATTCATGCCGGGCTTGGGCATCCATATAGCTGTTGTTGAGGACCATAGGCGATACAAATTCCATCGAGGGCTGTTGAGCCGGAATTTCAGCTGATGGTCCTGTTGAGAGGTAAATCTACGGATAAAGACACGACCAGAGAAAGAGCGCACCAGGTGTAGGAAGCGCGTTGAATTGGCTTTGTTGTTGTTGGTCACGTCGAGGTTCAATAGAGGGTGAGTTTTGCATGATCCCGCCGGTCTGACTGCTGATGAGAGCAATCTGGGTCGAATTAGCTTACAATACCTAGTGAATGATCGGAAAATAAAGGGAAAAGAGAAAGAAAAGTATATCTGGTGTACAGGGTCGAAGGGTTTCCTAGGAGTTTATGCATTCGAAGGAGTCCCATAGGTGCGCAAGTCACCAAATGTGTCTCTCTGGGCGTTTAACGGAACATCCTCAGTCTTTTCGAGTTGATTCCTTCCGATTATCGACCACTTAGCCACTACCAGAATAACCAGAGAAAAGGTAAGTAAAAATAAATGAACTACCGCTCACCTGTTGCTGAAAGATCTGATTTTGCAACTGTTGGAGCTGCTGGAGTTGCGTGAGCTTGAATTGCTGCTCAAGCAGTGTCTGTGCATTGTATTGTGGAGATGCAGGAGAGGTTGGTTGCGAATCTATTCCCTGCAGCGACATGAGATTGTTGAGCATCTCCATGCTAAGCTGAGGGCTCAAATTTTGCGATGGTGGCAATGCTTGCTGGGCGTAAGGCTGCATCGTGTACATATTCATCTGGCCGTGCTGGTGGTGGTCGTTGGGAAACATGGCGAGAAAGTCCTTCTCCTGGTGGTTGTGGGTGTCCATGGCGAGGACGATGTTGTGGTGGATGGAGACAGAGGCGCGAATTGCCAATTCTGGGATGTCATACTTTCAGGCCCAATCATCACGCGATCACGCCTCCTATAACTAGTCATCTCTGCACACCACTTTCAGTTGATCTACATTCGTCCACGCTGTCTGTCCCGTGGCAATCTCCAAAGATCTATATGAGGCTTGAGATAATCTCTTCCGAACACCTGTGGTCCTTGCGGTCGATCTCCAAGTCCCAACCCTCCCTAATCATATCCCATCACATCTTCTGTTGAAATTTATTATTTTGCTTTGTACCTCTGACAAACTTTAAGAGGTCCCAGTCAGGGCCTTGTACTCGCGTCCCTGAGGCCTGTAAAGTTGGTCACACGACTGCATGCTACCCCCTGTCTAATGTACAGCTCTCTGACACATTTGAATACACTTCAATGGCTCGTGAATAAAATGCCCCATAAACCTCTGTCACTGTAGGTCTACAACTGTCTACAAGCTTCTGCGAGCCTCGGGAACTGCTATAGTTTTATTGCCGCGGCTGTCTAACGTACAGACTTCTACAGGCTTCTCTGCCGCCTTCCATATTAATGACTAAGGATCGCGGGTACCAGTCATGGTGAACGCAATACAGTAGCATCATAACAAGATCTGTTGCGTACAATAGAACATGAATAGCAAACTGTAATACTGAAGCGTAGGTACCTAGTAACCTC
>JABCKU010008270.1:2479-29806 GCA_018221655.1 Myochromella boudieri
GTTGGCTGTGCAAAAACATGGCTAGCGAATACACGTGTTGTTGACTAGTGGGCGGCGTTACTGATTAGATGGACACTTACCGATATTTTGACGCCCGAACAAAGCGAGACATGTGCGGAGACTATAAATTTGTGAAGAGAGATAAAAGCTCAAAGCAAGGATAAGTGGAAACGGTTGGCGAGGTAGATTTGACTGCGCGACAGTGGTCGTCGTGACGAATTTGGCCCTGTTTAGTTGAATCTGGTGGTGATTAGATCAGCAGTTCTTGTCTTCGCCTGATACTGTCACTGCGTCGAAATTGAATATCATCAACTCTTGCTTCCAGACATTTGTCATGACATATACTAACGACGAGTGGGAATCCCTCATAAAACAAAGAATAACAGAAGTCAAGAGCTTGTCGAGCGCAGTTCCGGTGGCCGCTGAACCCCCTCCAATTCCGAGCGATATCATTGCTCTTACCATTGACCACACTCTACTCAAACCTGACGCGACTCTTGCCCAGGTTGACGAGCTGTGTGATCAGGCACTAAAGTACAAGTTTAAAGTAAAGATTTCAACACCTTCATATTCATATTGGTCTACCAACCACTGATTAGCCCTATAATCCAGTCCTGCTGCGTTAACAGCTGCCACATTGCACATGTAGCCAGACGACTTGCTGGATCATCCACAGTTGCATGCAGTGTAATCGGATTCCCTCTCGGTACTGCATCCACCAAAGCCAAAGCATTGTCCGGTGCCGTCTCTTGCTCTACACCTCTCCCGTTCTTAAGTGGTATTTCTCTTTTGCCTTTAGTGAAGCTCAAACAGCCGTTGAAGATGGTGCCAAAGAGATCGACATGGTCCTCAACATCGGCGCCTTAAAGGCACGCAACTACGCCCTCGCCTACGACGACATCCACGCCGTCGTGCTCGCTTCCTCTGGGCACCCAGTCAAGGTCATCCTCGAGACCGTCTTCCTCACCGACGACGAGAAGATCGCAGCCTCGTTCATCGCAGCCGAAGCCGGAGCCGCATTTGTCAAGACATGTACAGGATTTGCAGGCGGTGGTGCCACGGTGGAAGACGTAACCCTAATGAAGAAGACAGTGCAGTATAAGGGGCATGTACAGGTGAAGGCATCAGCCGGGATCAGGAGTTTGAAGACGTGTTTGGAGATGCTGGAAGCTGGGGCAGATAGGATAGGAACGTGAGTCCTTCTCTAGCCTTCCCGTGTAGAGGATATTCGTTCTGAACCATTATGCAGATCCTCCGGTGTGGCTATCATGCAGAATGCAGATGCTCCCGCTGGCTCATACTAGTAATATGATAAGTTTATTTTTGTGGCACAATATCCCCCTCTCTATTCCCAAAGTAAGAGTGAAAGATCGATTAACCCCCAAGTCCCTCAAAACCTCATGAAATACGAAGTCCCTTTAGATAAAGGTAACGCCACGTCGATCAACCTCCTCTGCCAGGATACTCGCAAGCCCGCTATATTTCCCATCCCATTAAGATTACCGAAACACCAAGAGACAATAGACACTCACAGCTCAAGATGCCAATCGATATGACTGTGATGAAATTGTAAGTGAACAGGGGACAACGCTCCAAGCCAATGGAGGTTACCCTCTTACCAGTGGAGGGGCTACGCCCCCGCATTATCTGTTTTGAAGCAGACAGCGACATCGCCCGATAGGTCGCCTGTGCTGAACGCACGGGGTTATCATAGTTTTAAAAGATGCCTCTAGCGTTACGGATGACATCGAAAGTGTACTAAAGTACATTTATATTGACGATCAGATAGAAGACACGAAAAGCTTACGCTGTGTAAATGGAAAGAAAGAGCGCTGAGCAACAAACAGGCGATCAAGAAGTCCAAAAATTGGTGCCAGGGGTGGAATCGAGATAGTGTGCAGCTTCTTTCACATACACCGAATACAGAGAGAAACTTAAATGCTTAAGTATAATACGTTAACACAATGTCGTCCAACATGACACTACGCATCTCCTAGTTGAGCGTCGTCGTCAAATAGCTCCGTTTCACATGTCTCCTTGTATGTAGAGGCTAACTGTTTGGCCATGAACGATACGAAGGTCGGGTACATAGCCTAAGGTAGATGTAAGGGGCTAGTTCTTACCTGATCTGTCATAACAAATAGGTTGGACGCACAGATATTATTACGTAGGAGCCTTGGAAGCTGACTGAGGCTATATAGCCCGCATGAGGAATGATAAGGGAACTTAGCGGTGCAAACGAGAAGAAAACATAAACAGCCTAAGGGATGTCGGGGTTTAGTGATAACGTGATGACGTGAAGAAAATAATATTTGGGTACCTGGAGGATGCAGTAAACCAAGCCTGACTCTACCAAAAGTCTTAGAACTCTATGGCCATAAAGGCGCCGTCGATTTCGACCCAAAGACTTCACAACAAATCTCCGATATTGCCTAGAGTATGATTTAAGTTACGAGGGAACGATGATGGGATGCTGAGTGACTGACCATAACCCATATGTGACGATGCACGTTGCCATAATATTTGCGACCAGTGACAGAGCTATCGACAGGCCGTTCCTAGTGGTACCACCTAGCTCCAATGCTGTCCTGGCTGAGAGGGCTTTGGGAGAGTCGGGGCCTGAGAAAGACAGTAGAGTATTTTCAGTCACCATTACCACTGAACATGGCCACATGAGATCTTATGGAATATTGATAATGGGGAGACACTTATTCACCTAACGCTGCAAAGCACACAAGGCCGGCGAGCGCAAACCCCCAGCGATACTCTGGGAAGAGCACTCGCCCACGCCATACAGTGACCGCGTCCGCCAGGATTGGCTGCATTGCCATGGAAATATCAAGGGTTAGTTCCACACCCAAGTCACCCAATAAGCAGGTCACACCGAAATCCCAGTGACCCAGTATATGAAAGTTGTAAGTGGCCCGAAATCGAAGTCCTCTGAGAGCAACCCGGGGAAGGCGGCGGGTTGGAAAGCGATGAAAACCTCTAATATTATCATGCTTATAAGGAAGGGGGTAGCCAGAAGGAAACCCAGGACGGAGACGACAAACATGCCACGCGCGGAGGGCAAAGTAAAGCCGCGCTTTCTGTTGGGTAAAGAGAGAAAGTTAGATCTCAAATTTTCAACATCATAAAGCTTAGTACTAGGTAATCACATTGTGGTGCAAATTGTGATAAGAAAGAGTAGCAGAAATATTCCTATATGTGGCACTAAGATGCATCTCAGTGTACATTAAGTTGGATGGAACACTATACCATAGGCCAGCGTCGAAAAGGCCGTTCTATAAACCAGTGCGTATGCATCTCCACCCGTCATTGTAAGGGAAGGGCGCTCGTCCGGCGGCACGTTGCCAAACGGAATGGCAGCCGCCTGTTGCGGAGGTGGGTGGTTCATGAGTGCCGCGTGTGTTACCTCTATAGATTGGGATTCACCTACAGCCCTTTAAGAAGGACTCCGAGTCCATGGCTTGACAGATCTGGGCAGTGCACCAGCCACTCGAATTTGCTGTAGATGATCAACGTTCTAATGAATTGTGATCATCATATGGTCAGCTTAAGCGAGTTCGAAACTGGTAAGCGATTGAATAGGCGCTGATGTCACGGTTGTCAGTTACTTCCTGACAACTTAATGAAACATAACAAGGCTGTACTCATAGGCGAAAGAGTATAAGCCTTCATGCACATGAAGGCAATGTGAAAGTTACAAGTCCTGAAGCGGTACTTGACGCACGAGGTTCGTGTTCTCCGGGTCAGGAAACTTGCTGCGATCTTGGTGCTGCATCACACAAAAGCCAAAGCACTGTCTGATGCCGTCCCGTGTTCTACTTCTCTCACATTCTTAAGTGATCTTCCTCTCTAGCCTTTAGTGAAGCTCAAACAGCCGTCGAAAACGGTGCCAAAGGAATCGGCATGGTCGGCGCCCTGGAGGCGCACCCTCGCTTCCTCTGAGCACTAGCACCAAGTTGGGGCCACCCTCGAGGCCGTCTTCCTCACCGGTGACGAGAAGATCGCTGCCTCGTTCATCGCAGCCGAAGTCAGAGTCACGTTTGTTAAGACATGTGCGGGATTTGCGGGCGGTAGCGCCACGGTGGAAGCTTAAGGTGTAGCGCTGGTGAAGAAAACAGTATAGTATAAGGGGCGTATGAGTGAAGGCGTCGGTCGGGATCAGGAGTTTGAAGACATGTCTGGAGATGTTAGAAGCTGGGGCGGGTAGGGTAGGAACATGAGCCCTCCTCTAGCTCTCCTATCCAGAAGGTATTCGTTCCGAATCGCTCCGTAGATCTTCGGGTATAGTTATATGCAGATGCCCCCGCTGGTTCATGTGTGAAAGTTTATTTCTATAACGCAATAACCCCCTCTCTATTCCCAAAGTAAGAGTGAAAGGTCGATAAACCCAAGCTCCGAAATCTTCTCATGAAATATGAAGTTCGCCTACACGATGCCACCCTTGTCCGTACTTGAGAGGGCATTATATGTCGGGCAGAGATTACTCCAAGCAGCTATAAGAGAAAGATAACGTCACGTCAATCAATGCATATTCGCCTATTTCTTTCCAATGGAACAACTTACCAGGAACTGGATTCGCCGCAGCCGTACCAGGCGCATCCTCCGCGAAGACGATCGCAAGCCCGCTATATTTCCCGGCCCCATCAAGATTATCGAAACACCAAAAGACAATAGACACTCACAGCTCAAGATGCCAGTCGATATGACTAATGAAATTGTAAGTGAACGGGGAACAACACTCCAAACCAGTGGAAGTTGCCTTCTTACCAGTGAAGGAACCACGGCCCCGCATTATCTGTTTTGAAGCGGATAGTGACATTGTCCAATAGGCCACCCGTGCTGACCACATCACGACGCACAGGGTTATCGTAGTTATAGAAGATGCTCCCAGCGCTGCGGATGACGTCGAAAGTATGCTAAACTTACAGTTATACCGACGATCAGATGAGATACACGAAAAAGCTTACACCGTGTAAATGGAAAGGGTGCTGAGCAACAAACAGATGGCGTCAGTGTATGCAGTGTGAATATGGGATGAGGAACGTACGGGTCCTCCAGGAGTCAAACCTGCGTTGATAGAGATCTGTATGACTTTGTTTAAGGGAAGTTCGTACAGGGAGCCTGGGGGCAAAAGGGACGCTAATGAGAACCAAATCAGTGTGCCGTAACAAAAGTCAGGATGTCAACAGGTCGCATACCAGCTGTGGTAGCGCCACTAAGGATCTGCAACAGCACAGGCACAGTTGGGGGAACGAATGTGGCTCCGTTGACGCTGAAGGAGGCACCATTCTAATTGCCAGCAAGTTAGACTCTTTCTTTGTGTATGCACAATAATAATGAAGGACGTACAAACGCGAGCGCCAAGTTGAGACTGACGTCTGCGCCATTGACATTAGCCGCACCAGGCTAGTAAGCGAAATGTAAGGTAAGCTTCATCCACGGGAAGAGCAGCATAAACATACTGCACCAGGATTCTCGAGCGGCTGATGACAAAAACAATTCAGTGAAATAAAGGTGTAAACGAAGAAGGCGAACGCACATGCAAATTCGTCTCCTGCAACGGATTGAGGTAGATGCCGAGAATTGGGCCTAATGTGGTAGGATCTACAACCGCCGCGCCGCTGTATCGAAGAATTCCGCTGTTGATTCCGCCGAAGAAACCAGTACTGCCGACACTTGGGTTGGCACGAACCCCTGTTCAGTCACTATGAGGGATGTGTGATGGATAGTAAGGTGGAATGTAGACAGCTTACAATAGTTTTTGATATCTTGGTTGGCATTAAGCTGTTTCAACCGTGGTAAGTTGATGGGGTACATCGGTACTGTATGAGTGCTAGTTGCTTACAACAAAGGAATACCGTTGTCCTGATGGTAAGAACATATGTGAGTAATATCGAATCAGAGAATGGATAAGGTACATACCGGCATAGATTTGGATAGAATCTACTTCCAAAGGTTCATGATTCACGCCATCCACTTCGATAACAGTCAATAAGTGACCGTCTATTGAGAATACGAAGTTGGGATCGCAGGATGTCGAGACGAGGCGGAAACGATAGCTGTGAATGTCAAAGTTCAGATTGATGTAGGTTTTGAAACTTCTGATGACGTACCGCGTTCCTTGAACAACATTGATGACTGCAAGAGGTGAAGATGGGCCACCGGCATAACGGCCCAAGCCGTTTATAAGGGTTGCATCTGGGGTTCTATACCAATAAAAGTCAGTGTATGCTTCAATAACAAAAGACTTGGAGATAGACGTACGGGACAGCACCAGCTGCAGGGGCAACGGTATCTAAATAGGTATTTTTCAATCACAATAGCTATTTTCACCATGGACAATCGACTTACGATACCTATTTAAGCAAGGTTAGTGTCAGAAATTTGGGGCCTCGGCCAGCGTGAAGTTGACTTACCAGTCTGCAAGTGTTATGACCGTACTTTCTGAAAGAGGCCCTTGAGTTGGTCATAGTAGCAGGTAAGGTTCTTCGACATACCGTTATCAACGTCATACAAATCCTTGTGTGGGTCAGCTGGGTCGTACACGACGAGGGCTCCTCGAAGACCATCACAGTATTGGGTGGCTGAAAAAAAGTCTCATCAACAAATCGTTGCAATGAAAGAACGATCTCTTACACAAATGGGAGTGATACCAAAAAGTACCCGCCTGATCAGTTGCGGTAAAATCATAGAGGAATGAATCCCCTGGTGCAATAGGGCACTGTGAAACGAAACTCGGACCGTCTGCCCATGCAGTTCCTTTTTGGAATAGCCCATGCCAATGCTGACAGTTACTTCAGAGGCGGCGTATGAAGTAAACGTTGCCACTCACTATGGAAGTACTCTTCAGCATTGTCACGTCCGTGAGCTGGTTAACGACATTAATGCGGAAGTTGTCGCCCTAATAACTTGTTCGTTAATGTGGGGCTTCAGAGATCGAAAAAAAAAGTATGCGTACCTTGTTGCCAGTGATGACGGGTCCGGGGAACGTTCCCTCAGCTAGGACCCCGACACGCGCAAAGCCATCCGGAGAGATATTGGCGTTCTTGATGTGAAGACTGGCCACCGGCCCAATGACCGTAGCTAGCGCGCTGGACGTTACACTCAACGCTAGGAGAATATACAACATCTAGAAAGTACACTAAAGTTGGGCGCCGAATTTCGAGCTGGTGTGATCATTTTATTGTGTGCGGGCTCCACAGGGAAGAAGTGATGTTGGAAAAAAAAAAAAAGATCTCCCAGATCTGACATACTAGCAGCCCTACATTATGAGCAAGAAAATGGAGAGATGGGGTTCTCGCTATGTACCTCGTCAGCTGCTCGTTGAGCCGTGATAAGCTCGGATATCGTTCACCGTTTCGGAGTACGCTGTCAGGGGAAAAGTTTTGAAAGCTTCATGTCAGACTGTCAGAATCGGGTTTGAAAGGGGTTGGGCCTACCGCCTTTCATGCTTCGAAAGTTCCGTGAATGATGAAAGAATGCCCGGATTCATCATAGGGACCTGTAGGACAGGGGATATGTCGGTTTTACTTTTCTGCAGTGGAGGTTAATGGTAGGAAGCAATCATGATACCCTCTATAGAGTATGGCACAAAGGAAGACGTGGGTACCGTGGGAAAATGTCAGAGTAGTGGTAGTACTTGAATTGCGTCATTGAGCAAATGTTACTTATAGCTTCCACTTCTGATGTTAAATCTGTCAATACCGTACGGCTCCGCAACTTGTGCCCCCACGTTCTGTCGGACCAGTCACTTCTCCTGATAGCATGCTCGGCCTATGAAACGATGATGTAGCGGAATGCAGCACTCGTTGAGTAATGACTATCCATTAGCCCAGTCCATGAAAGTTTCCTGCAACCCCTCGCTTGTACGATCACCACTGCCCCCTCTACCGGGCTGTTATTATAGAGGCAAGAACTTGGTACGTTCATCCCTTTTTTATTGGTTCGCTTCAGTTGACTTCTGATAAGCCAGCATCGCCTAGCCTGTCATTTAAGAAATGCTTTGTTTACTAGCAGGCATGCAGCCAATCGGCGGCGACATGATATCAAGGGCACAACTGCACAAGCCCATCCATTACCCCAGCTGTCAAAGCGGGCCTGGATTGCGTCGTCATATATTCGTCATTAATTCTTAACCTCAGGTTTCTTGCGGCGGAAAATGTCATAATCTCAATCATTTGTACCTGGCGAAATCGCGCCATACCTTTGTGTTCACGATGTCTCGTAATCGGCATTCCGCTTTAGTTTTCTTAGCTTTTACGTTTTTAACTTCAGTGAGTTTTGCCCTATGTCCTCTAACTTGAGTTTCATCATATTATAGGCTCAAGATATTGTGGTGGCTTGCCCCAGAATGAACTATCCCTGAGTCACCATACCTTGTCGATCGCACAACTTATATTTCCTGGACTCTCGCTCTCACAGTAATGCCGCACTGAGAATATATGCTTTCCCATCATTTAATATTTGCGATCACAACACTCTCTTTCAACCTGCTAACTCCAAGGAGAGCTTTTCTCAATTGCTGACAGTTGCACCTATGGGGGCCTTCATGGACTTGGAGCTCATTTGAGCATAGCCTTGTGCTACTATGTAGCGGGCGCCTATATCGTAATTAATATTCTGCCTTATTCTCATATAAAAGAATTACTTCGGTCAGGCTGTTGGTCGTACTAATTAGTACACATGCATACTGTTGTTCTGGCTTATAACTTGTGGTTTTTTTGTTTTAGTGTGGCGCGGATATCTACTGATTCGGTTGTGGTAGATGCTTTTGTTTTTTGGATCCTTATTGACTGCTGTTAATACAGACCACGTACAAACTACCAAGACCAACAAACACTAAATCTCACTTTAGGTGGCCAACATCGCAAATGTCAGTAAGCCAAATCGACTATTATGAGACGCTACTTCATACCATTTATCCAAGTCTAGCTCGCGAACACAATGGTAGCAAGGCGCCGATCCAAGGTCAGTAGATCTCCTATGCACCCAGTCACCTTCCAGGTCGGGATACGCAATCATCGGAGATATGTACAGGACTTGGATTCCTCGGGTGCGATGTCTGCTGAAATGTTTCTTACTATCCTTCGTCAATGCCCGCAGCTCGACGGCCTCCCCGTTGAAATATATGGGTACACGCATTACTTGGACAGACCCCACTTGACGGAGACGTTCAATCTATCTCTTAAGGTCAAGGCACACGTTAAGATAATACCCATACTCGCCCCTCTAGTATTGCCAGATCTTCGCGAGTTTACCTTACGCTGGCAAATAGTTATTCCCAGAGCGGTCTAGTGGCTACTCTGATCTCATCGGGAGATCGTCTTGCCATTTGAGGTATCTTTCACTCCGGAACTCTTCCCGAACGAAGAGGATCTACCGGATTGCTTGCATCAAGAGCCAATCAGGGAAAGCTTGACCACCCTTATTGTACCATGCACACAAGTAGCTTGCAACGTCTACAGATAAATTCATCGGTGAGAAGATTTGGTGGCACTCTCACAATGGTCTACACCATGGACAGCCTTCCAGCCCTGGCCGTATAGGAGCATACTAAAGTTCTCGTGTTCAAACCTCTGGAATTCTCTGCCTCTAAGTATATTTGACCTCTTGAAAATGTTTTTCCGGCATGCTCCTCCTTCGGACATAGCGGGACTTATTTGGGGAAAGTCTTTGCTATTGTCCTCATCTGATCATATTAGGGCTTTGAAATAAGGTCATCCTCCGACGGTGCTCCAGAGGCTCGACTCATAAAGAGAGGTATTGGTACCAACGGTACCCTACCGTTTACTATGAGGCCTGGTAGAAACACCCCAGAAGAGTGGCTGTGGCAGGTATAGTACTACATGGTTAGTTATTAAAAGGAGGAATTACAGTATTGTACTCGTTGGGTGATATAAGAAGTGAGTTAGATAGAGGCAGCAAAGTCGCGCTTGAGACCAGCTGTGCGTATGCAATGGTATTTTAACAGAATGAGATCTGTAGCGGATAAGAAAATAGGTAATTAATGTCTCATATTCCATTTGCTTCCTTCCCTTCGTTACCCCAACTCTCTAGCGGACGTTTTGGTGCGTCTTTGCGTGATGTGATGTATGTGAGCATCAGAAGGGCACACGAGACCCATTCCATTGTAGTGGAGAGGATATACTCAGTAATGACGAAGGCATCCGTCAACCCATGAGCACCATAGTTGGTTGGGCTAAAGTAGTTGAAGGGTGGATAGACCCCAGAAAGGATACCATACAGCCCGCGAACGAAGAGGAATGGCCAGGCAGCCAGGAGGACGTAGAGGGTGCCGTGCATTCCCCCTTCTGGGTGTTCTCGTCTATATTGGCGCATGGTGTATAGAATGCAAAGGAGAAGGATGGCGTTTATCGACAGGAATATGGACTGGCCGACTAAGCGCATAATTTTCGCTTTGTTGAGGTTTGCGTTAATGTCCTCAAGGCCACCAGCCAGTTGTGATCCGCCGCTGATGATGACAGCGTTAGCAGCTATGAGGAAGTAATGCATGGTGGCCATGGGACGGCGCTTGGAGCCAAAAATAGCAAAAGAGTCGGCGAAGCGTTGCCACAAGGTTGTTCCAGGGGGAAGACGTGGATCAAGCCAACTATCCCTAGACTTCAGATTGCGATAATGCCAACTGATGAGGAACCTATATGCGCAAAGAACCAACGTAAAATAGCCTTCGGCACCACTATTGAGGGGAGAGGGTCATGAAGTTGGTCAAATTGTCATAAGATGAACGCTCACAGTATGAAATAGGCAATCAACAGATTGACGTTCGAGTACCCCACAATCCCAAATGCCAACCCAGCGCCTTGTGAAGCAAGACGGATTGTTACATGGAATGTGATGACGGTATAACGGGAGCGTAGCCTCAACCGTCCTGCAGCGTATCCCCAGATCAGGATAACAAAGAGGATTACGTAGAGGATAAGGAAGACGAGGGCAGCACTGGCTTCAGTATTAAGGCCCATACCACAAGAGGAGTCCCAGGGCCCAAGCAGGAGAAGGTAGTTATCTTGACAGATTTCATACGTTCTTGTCCTTTTAAACAGGTTGTGCCCCAACTCCTGTTGTCAGATGCAGATCTGCACACCAATGTTGCGGCAATCATCATGTTAAAAATAACTCAATTTGAACCAAGGCTGTGTGACATGTCGCATATGTCGCAAAAGATTATTACGTACATGTCCAGTGCCCATATCTGTCCATGCTATATGAGCAAAGAATGGAGGATATTGGCGATGCTGTACAATGAGGGGTTGCGCCCGTTTCAGTGGTTGGGGCGTTGTGGTGAAGAGCCACACTGTGACAAGTTGTGATCCGACTTTGTAGGAGACAGTAGTAGGAGACTCGTCGGAGCTCGTCGGTGGAGTTGCCGACAGATCTTTCCGACTACCAGCTGTGCCTGTCTCAACCGCAGTGCGCACGTGGCATGTGAGAAAGCTCATGAGTCACCTCACTGGAATCGTGAGGAGCTGATGGAATTTGGATGGAATGGAATCCCCCTTACCATTAGTACTAGAGTCACACAGGATCCTCTTTTGTATGGGGCAGAAGATCTCTTAGGCAAATTGTTTGAGAAAGCCTGAGAAGCGCGGGACACAAGGTCCGAGTTTTGATCCGAGTTGAACTTGAACTTCTTGACCTTCTCTTCATCTCTTCAACCATAGCACTACCGAGTCCGCCTATAATGCCAACACTTTTTCTCGAGCTACCGCAGGAGATAATCATTCATATTCTGTGCTACCTTGACATGCCTGATTTAATCTCAGTCACCCGGACGCACTCCATCGTTCATACCTCCACTAAATCCTCGCCAGATGTGCAATATCATATTGCAGCCCTAATAGCAGGCGTAGGGGACAATCCAGATAGTGGTCATACTCTTCCGGAGCGCATGGCTTTACTGAACAACTTAGAGGGTGGGTGGACGCACTTTCAGGCAAACTTTCGAAAGATAATTCAAATTGAGGATGGTCCTGCTGCCGAGCTTCAATATTGCGACACCGCTGCAGGGGTATACTGTTTTTTAAGTGTCAATGGCGATACCTTGCACTGTTGTAAGCTACCATGCGAAGAATCAGATACAGTTTCTTGGTCACGGATTGTCGTTCCTCAACGTCGTAAAGTGTTGGAAATCAGTTTATGTGCTCTTGAGCATAACCTCATCACCATAGTGACTACGTACGTTTTATTCTCTCAGTTTTGCCTTTTCTAAATATCTCATAACAATTAGATCACCGCATACATCGAAGCCAGCAATGCACATTATTGAGGTGATGCTACTGGAACTTTCCACTGGAGAACCACACCCGCTTGCCCTCAACTCAACGCTCTTCGTTCATGAATCAAAATGGGAGCGTCCTGAAGCCGTTCAACTTGAAATTGTTGGTGACTATCTTGCCCTCGTCACAAGTTTTATAATGCCAGCGGCTGCTGAGATCCCCATTGATGAACTTTATGTTTTCGAATGGAAAACAGGTTTGTGCAGATTGGTATGTCTTTCGTGTTGCTTTTGGGGTGACAATCTTAGTACATGCTAATTGAACTCTTTAGATGGCTTCTGAACCTCATGACACTTTCCACAACCTTGCATTCATCTCTCCCCAGCACCTACTTCTCCCCAACACCCGGAAAAACGCCCTCGATATCTGGACGCCAGACGATCTTTGGCCGAGGCTTAGACTGAAAATGCCTCCGATTTCTTCCAGACACTACCTGATTGCTCTCACCTGTATGCTGGGCTCGAACCCGATTACCACCGGAACGCCGTACTCACGCCGCCCGTTCCACGTTACATCGAACGCCATCATTACGTTAAGAATGCATGTGCTCTCATTCCGTGCACGCCCAGCAATTTTCTCATTCTTCGTGCATTCCAGCGCACTCTTGAAACTCGCTCAGGACAGTACAAAACGGACACTGCCATGGTCATCCTGGGGCCCACAAATAACGCGATGTCTACACCAACCAAATGGCTCGACGAGATGGGCGTTTCCTGTTGGTCAAAGGTGTTGCATTGGGTCCCAAAGCCCTAACCACCGGTTCAGTAATCTATTGGAAGTGTTGGACTTTAATCGACTGACTGTGAAGAGGTTGCTTGAGGAGCAGTTGAAGCGTTCAAAGGTTGCCGCTTCGACAACATCGATGGAGCCCACTAATGGACAACTACGATTGTCAGGCACTCGCTTCACTGCCAACTTGGTCAGGGCTAGTCGCCACTTTGTGCGGCTATTTAAACCAAACCCCAAGCAGGGCACCTTCGAGATAGTACAAGTTGGAACACAATTTACGGGCACAGTTGTAACAAAGCCCAGCCGGCTCAAGCATAGAGCTCTCAGGGGGGTGGTGGTGACTAAATTACCCTACGTGAGCATTCCATGTCAAGATGAAGGGCAGCCTCGGCTCGATTTTGGGGCAAATTCTGTAGCTATCGTCATGGACGAGGAAAGGATTGTCGGACTTCGTGTACGTCGTACAGTCTTCTCTTTTTTTTTCTTCACCTGCTTTAATTTGCATTGTAGGCGGACATCGCGGGTAACATAACCGAAATGGAAGTGATGCATATGGGGACAACCTGACCGTGCCATTATCAGAGGATTTTCGAAAGGTGGTCCAAAGCCAGACAGTTGTACCTCCCTTCCCCCACTGATCTTGTTGTCTGTCAGATATCTCTTTTACAGACCGCGAATTTTTAAACAGAGGTGGATACGAGTGTTTGGTCTACTAATATCAATAAGCAAGAGTACGATGATCAAGAAAGCAGATGCAATTGCAACAGAGCGGATTGATGGATGATGGATGGATGACCTGGATGATGAGTGGACATGATAGTTTAACAGATATGAATGAGACGGGATGTGTTTTAGCGGGGTAGTTGAAAAGAAAGCTGTAAGGTATAATAAGGTACAAAGTGAAAAAAAATGGGTTACAGCTAATGCCGTGATGTTCAAGCCCCGAGATACCCCTCCATGAGTTTCCTCATCTCGTCATTACACCTCCGCAACCTCTCTCTGACCTCCCTTGCGTTCTCCAGTAATGGCCGGATATTCTCTGGAGTCATTGCCAACATCGCCGGGTCCAGGCCGATGCTCATAATAGGCTGAGGTGGCATAGATCTCACTGAGCCACTCTTCCCCACCCCCTGGGGTATTGTGGCGAGGCGGTAGCTCCCGCGTGATGATGTCCGGGGTGGGACGTGGGCTGCGTCAGGGTGTGCGTGTTCCTCAACATTCGACAGTCGAGTTGTCCGCTGTGGGGGAGCACTCCCTTCACCAGGGTTCCGGAGAGATGTCTGAGACCCGCTTACTGACCTCTTGGGTGTAAGCTGCCTTCCCGGGAGAGACGGTAACGAGGGGGTATATGCGCCTTGGAGATACGGAGATCGGTGCGCATGAGGGCCCTTGAGAAGTTTGCCCCGCACAGTCGCTGCATTGTCACCGCCGTAACCTGGACTGGCCGATGCTCTCGCAACCCCTTCACCGTCATCCGCATCGTCCATCCGATCCCAGTCCTCTTCCCCATCCCTATCCTCTCCAGTGCTGTTACCATTGCTACTACTAGTCTGCCGGGACGCTGACCTGTCCCTCTCTAGGTAGAGCCCATTGCTATCTCTCAACTCCGGTGGAAGCTCAGGTGACACAGGGCTCTTATTCTTGTTCCCCAAGCGGAAGATAGAGGCGAGACTTGGCCGACGTGGTGAAGGTTTACTCCCTTTAAGAGACGAAGGGCTATATGGTGATTTCGTTTGACCCACCCGAACGGATTCTGGGCCAGAGCTGGTCTTCGCTTGTCTCCTACCTTGGATTTGAGCCTGAGGAAGGGCAGACGGTAGACGGGGATGTGGATATCGATGCGAGTCCATGGATGAGTTGTCTGTAGTGCTGAGGGACGTAGACGAGTGAACAGGCGGGCTGATTGGGCTTGTCGCACTATTATCCTGGAATACGAGCTGAGGCTGTGTCTGTGACCTTGTCAGAGATCGCAACATATCTCTCAATCCTGTCATACCCAGTCTACTTGCCCGCCGCTTCTTCTTCAGCAGCTTAGACTGTTTCACCTCAGCTGCGTCCCCGTCATTGATATCGGCTGCAGAACTATACTCTTCACCCGAGGGTAGCGTCAACGTGCTTGCCATCGCATCCACATCAGTGCCCCGACCCCACCGCCACTCTCTATTCACAGCCCCAGTATAAGCCTCCTCAAAAATCACGGCAGCCTCACCTTCTGTAGCAGTGGATGAAGCAGCCAGAGTCTCATTCCCATTCAAGATCTCTCGGAGGAGGACAAGCTGTCTCTGGCTCAAATCATGCTTCCCCGTCGATGCACGCCACCCAGCACCTTTCCCCAATGGGGGCGGGCGAGTCTCGCTCGGACTGATGGCCAATCCAACAGGAACGGTAACGCCAGTAGCGCTACTTCCTTCAGCGGGCACGGACCCAGGCAAAGGTGCACCCGGCTTCAAGCCGTCCTCGCCTCCACTCAATGTAATGGCCCTTTCCCTCCCCTTCTTACTTGAACTGGCTCTACTGCTCTCCATGGAAGGGACGATGGGAGCAGAAAGACTTGTCGGCGGCCCACGCTCTCCAGAGCCCGAGCCACTGCCTAGCTCGATGAGTAGCTCTGCACACTCCCATGAGATGCGGTACTTGGATCGGATGGTATAGTACGCAGAGGCGAGTTGTTTGTATGCTTGTTGAGGGGTGGTACCAGGTCCAGGGTCATGTACTTGGACAGAAGCAGAAGAACCAGTAGCGACGAGGGTTTGAGCTAGACTAGTCACACTGGCTGAAGGCGGTGGTGGGTTCGTGCTTGAACGAGATCGAGAGCGATTACGCGACATGGGTCGAGGAAGGGCAGCAAAGAAACTGCTTGGGGTGTTTGGGCGTGAATTCTGTTGTTGCTGTTGCTGTTGATGCTGCTGCTGCTGGTGCAATTGAGCCTGTCGATCGAGGATGCCTTGGACTTGGCTAACGAGAGTGTCATACGTTGTCTGGAGGTCCTTCAGTTCTGCGTGAGGAGGTTAGCGTTGAGGAATGATAAAATTGATATAATAAATAATAAGAATAATACTTACGCTCAACCCCCGCCGCAAACTCCTTCACCCTCTCCATGTCCTTCTTCAATCCTACTTGCGCTTGGCTGATCCTCTCGGGGATCTTCAAATCGCCTAGCGAGCTCCTCCGCAACTGTGACTCCCTACCAACTCCACCCTCGTTCCTTAGTCCCTTCACACCCGGAAGCTCTGGTGCAATCGTCGAGCGGCCCAGGGATGCGGCTTGCACTTGGCCATTGGGGGAACGTCTATTGGGTGAGGAGCTTGAGGCATACCTGGGAGAAGGAGAAGGCGTAACAGGCGATGAGGTGGCAGGAGAGGAAGTACTGGTTCCAGTACTGGTACTGGCAACTGTGGATGTGGAGATTGGGGAGGTAGGTGAAAGCATACCCCGGATATTGTCAGGTACCGAATCGCTCGGAGATGTATCTGGCCTTCGGAGGATGGGTACGTGAGGCGGAGACGGAGGCTGTAGCTCTATCGGCGGTAGGAGCGGAACGGGTGCGTGCACTTGCTCTCGAGGTCGTGGGGTCTTCATTCCCCCCGAGCTCTTCCTCGGCGTTTGGGTGGGCGTCTTCCCTCCATTAAGGTGAGAGTGAGGCCCATGCGGAAGTGGCGGTACATCTTCAGGTGAAGTTCGGGTGAGTGCCCGAGCGGCGGCGATACTCTTCGGTGTAGGTGTGACTGTGTCCTCGCGTAGCCCCACGCCTAAGCGTAACCTCGATGCTGTCGACGGTGACAGGGCTGGCGCGGGCAGTGATGAGGAAGGCTCCGCGGTTGGCGATGTTGGAGGGAGGGATGCAGTGGGGCTTGCATTTGACACGCTTTGAGCGCGTTTATGCTTTCCCCCAGGCCCGATCCCACCAAGTGAGATACGCCGAACGGAGCCCATGAAGGTACGTGTACCTTCTTTCTCCTTCTCTTTGTCTTCACGAACAGCTGGTGCTCGCCTCTCATACACTACTACATCGTCGCCTTCATCTGTTTTCTCCTCCTTTTCGCTCCCTTTAACAGCGTCAACACCCATGCCCCGCCTCAGCTGGACAAACCCCAAACTCTTCCGCTTGAGCAACTTTGCAGGGCTCTCTCCCACTGTTGTCGTCACCATTCCACCTTTCTCCCGATCTTTGCTCTTTGTAGGCGTCTGGGGCAACCGGGCAATGGAAGAGTGGGGCAGATCGAGGTCGCTCGTACTGCCCTTCACACTCGTATTGGTGTTGATAAGATTGGAAGTAGCATAGGACGAGGATGAGGTGGAGCGAAAAAACCAGTTTGCTGCACCTCCGATCGCGGACGATCTCTTGCTGTTGTTTGACCCTGAAGCAGGTGGAGCGGGAGGCGGATTAGGGAGAGGTGGGGGCGGCGCTTCAGTGTGTCGGCGGCCGTGATGGTGGTGATGGTTATGTGATGAAGAACCCGATGACGAGAGTATAGAAGCAGTGGATGCTTGAGAATGGGGACGGGGTATTGTGAGGTGGGGGTATGCATCCAGAGCTCTTGGTTCGAGTTCTACACAAGTAAATCACGATCAGCAAAACAAATTTTGAAAATAAAGTCAAGGAGAAAGGGTTTTACCTGCACGTATGACTTCCCCTGGCCCTGTACTTGCACCCCTCCTTCGGCCAACCATTCCCATCCCCACTCCACCTAGCTTCTTCTTTACACTCCCAATGCGACTCAGGATCGCCCCAGCCGTTGACGGCGATGCGGGTGTACTTTGTGGTAGCGGGGCCACCGGAGGGGGTGTCCTTGGCCTCGACTGAAGGTGCTCGGCTTCAACATCGGGGTCCTCCGTCTCCCCGCCGGTCTCATATCCTTGGTAAGGCTCGCGTGGGGCAGAGTGTAGTACGGCCATCTCCATGACCGTCCCTCCAGGCCCGCTGGGCCGGCTCTTCTTCCTAAGCCGCCGCCGCTCTCGTTCGCGATGTATAGGTGGGCTCGGGGGCAACCCACTCAGGCCGCTCGATGCGCGGCTTGTTGTACGCCCGAGGTATCCCCCGTTGAGAGGCGTAGTGCTAGTGACAGTAAAGGATGAGGGAGGCCGGAGGGTGGTGGGGACAGAGAAGACGGAAGAAGTGGGTGAGCGCGGGAAGGGGGACGCGGCAGTGGGGAGTTGAGTTGGTGCGATGTTTGAGCCAGAGAATGTTGGAGATGTTGGGGAGGAGGCAGATGCAGATGGTAGGAGGAACGGCAGAGGCAGAGGAGGGACTGGTGGAGCATCCGAGAGACGGAGGAGGCCTCGACGCGAACGAGCAGTGACTGTACGGTCTTCCTCATCACGCTCGACGTAGCCAAAATCTCCATCTTCGTCATCCCCGTCTGCTTCCTTTCCCATATCCTCTTCGTCGGACGAGTATACCACGCGATTTCGACGATGTTTACCCAGCGGTGAGCCTTGTGCTGTGGCCGAGGCCGCGGCTGCAGCAGCCTCAGCCTCAAACTCCTCGTCCCAGCTCTCCGGACGTGGTTTCACGAGCGTAAGAGATTGCTGCTTCCGCCTCCCGGTACGGCCAGGCGATGGCGAACCAGTGACGTTCTTGTCCTTCCTTGGTGGAGACGGGAAGGACCCCTCCTCGTCTTGCTCCCTCGTACTCATAAGACGGCGTGGTGGAGAGTCAACTTCGAAATCAGAGTCCCAGTTTTCCGTGTCATCCTGTACAAGGGTATACGGGGTATATTGGTGTGCTCGCCGTGGTGTGGATGGTCCCCCTGACGCAACATGGGGTTGTGAAGATGAAGGTTCCGCCCAATCAGGCGAGAGACCGAGGTGAATGGTATTTTTTTTGTCTTCTAAAATTGTAACATTTACGTGACTGTGGTTTATATTGGTTGTATGGGTGCCAGAGGTGGATGGAAGAGGCACAGAAGTAGTGTTGTCTTCGAAGTCGCGATCCCAGTCTGAGCTGGCGATCGATATGCGGTGCATTGAGTTGTGTTCGTTCGGGTTGTCGTTCTTGTCGTTGTAATTGTGGCTATATGGATTCTTGGTCGTGAGTAGATTTGTATTTGCTGTATGGGTCGTCGTCGTGCCATTCGTGTTCGTTCTGCCGTGAGCGTTAAACTCGAAATCGTCATCCCAATTCTCTGATGGAGCTGCAGATATAGTCCATGTGTCAGTTCCAGTCCCATATTTAATTGCCAGAAGCCAAGGAACAATCCAACACGAAAAAAGTACAATCCAATGCAAGGCGCGTGGCAAAGCTCACCTAAAGCATGCACATGGACAACGGCCATGGCTACGAATTAAAGCAGCTGGTGATATTCCTAGTGCCTCAGAGTACTCCTCATCTGTACAGAAAAGTGTGTCGTGTCGTGAGCAAAGAACAAGGTGAAAGCCAGTTACAAGTAACAGTTTTAAGGAAGCCCAAACAAGAACGGTCACAGTAAGCGCTTTGACATTCTCAGATTAGGTTAGGGTTGGCCTTCTCCCTCTCACACGCTGTCCACATTCACCATTTCACCCTTTAATTCTAGACCACCACCATCCTGGCTCTCGACAACACCGCACACGACGAGCAACAAGTCGAACCAACATACAATCTAATCGACGCCTCGTGTCCTATTGGACCTGCATACCACGCCTCGAGGCATCAACGAGAACCTGCACGTGGAATGTTCGATTTTTTCCTCCATCAGGGCCGCTTTGTTGTGCGTTCCCTTGTTCGCCGATGTCGAAAAGTTGTTGTCTGGGCGATGGGTGGGGATTGCCGCTATCGTGCAGCTGCCCCTCGCCCCTATGTATGATGTTGTGGATGATGAAGAGAATTTCCATGATTGAAAAACATTTTGACCTGCTTAATACTATGTCCTCCTGTTACCTTGTATTATTGGCCGTTCTATCGAAGCCCTACGCTGGACCAACACTAGCTTGGCCGAATCCTACTGCAACAGGTTTTAAGCATCTTCTCCCTTTTCGGCCCTGTATATCACAGATCTTAATGTCATAGCCGTAGCACCCGATCCACCACCGTCAAGTGAGTAAGATACGATTACCACGTTTTTTTTTTTTTCGTTTTGACCTTAAAAAGATCGGTTAACGCTTCATTGTCCTCTGACAGAGCGGAAAATATACCGTCCCACCGCACATACATCGTCTCAACGAATGAAAAAATTGCGGCAACATAGAACTAAAATTAATTCACAATATACAATAGTAGCAGTAGTCTTTTATTACAGACAGGTTATTGACAAATCTAGGAACCATATATATTTACACAAGCCAGTCAATTACGCCATGCGTTCTTGATCAAGTCTGCAGCCCGTTCTGCGACGGCATATACAGAAGCCTGAGTGTGTGCTGCGGGAACGTAGGGCTGTGAATAAATATGACGTATATGAGAATGGTGTACCGTCCCAAAGGCTTATTCATCAGCTCACCATAACAGACGCATCCACTACTCGAAGACCAGATGCGCCCTTCACGCGCAAGTCAGGGTTGACAACACCATATTTAGCATTCTTCGCGGACATCGAAGCAGTCCCAACAGAATGCAGACCAGCAATTACTGATTGCTGGATCCATTTATCCAGCTCCTCATCGGTATTGGCATTCTCAAAGCCGCCAGCGCGCCCGATGACATAGTCTGACCATGCAGGGGCAGCTAAGAAATCCATCGAACTTCTCGCTATGTCTCGCGCAATGGCCCTATCCAGCTCGGCCGTTAGAAATCTGGGATCGATGAGAGGTTGATCGAAGGCATTAGACGTTTTCAAGGTAATCCTTCCACCTGTAATCGCTCGTTGAAATGGTCATTCAATACTCGCGAACAAATGTGACTGACGACTAGTGGGAGTCATTAGACCGCATCCAATGGATATAAAATTTCCTTGAACGGCCAAAGAGGGCAGCCCGGCACCGTTCTGAAAGGTGGAGTCAACGCTAGGAACTTCAAATCGCTATGGTTTGGCTTACAAAAGTGACCATTTCCCAGTGGGGTGAATTTTTTCCCGGCGCAGGATCTGGATACTTTTCAAAAATCCGCGAAGCGTTCTGTACACGACCCCATATGGTATGAGAGGCAGTCGATGCAGCATATGGGCCTGACTGGTTCGCTTGCCATTGAGCCAGGTAATTGGCGGCAACCTGTGGATCCTTTATAATGCTAGAGTCGGAAGATCATGTTTCGTTTCAAGCCTGCATGTATGGGGAGAGGACTATACGCACTTGTCGTAAGTATCGTTACTGTTAACTGACCAAGAGTTTACGAAGTAAACGTGGTCCGAAAAGTTCCTCCCAACATCAGGCAGCTGCAGAGTAGGTTTGATACCAACAGATTTGAGCTCAGTGGCATCGCCGATTCCAGATATCAACAATAATTGTGGGGTACCAATATTTCCAGCCGATAGAACGACCTCTTTGGAAACCTTGACATGAATACGACGCCCTATAGATATAGAAATAATGGTTGGCTACATCCATGAATGAGAGTTGACGAGCCGCACCAGTAGTGCTTTGGGCAATTTCTACGGTTCGAAAATCGGGGAGGCCGCTTGAGCCGGTTGTTGGGAGAATTCGTGTGACACGAGCTTTCACTAGAACGTGAAGATTGTCTCTCTGCAAGTATTTAGGTGCGAGATACGAGGTAGCTGAACTGCTTCGTTTGCCCTTGTTGATGGTACTTTGCAGCCAACCTAGATACAATGAGAAACGACTTACATAACAAGTATAAGGACGGGTATCAAAGACTTACCAACTCCAAGCGGATCCCCAGAATTTGTGTCTTCGTTAAAAGGGAAACTAGCCCCCAGTTCTCGTGTTGTTTGCATGACGCGGTCGTCGATGGGTGGTTGCGGAAATCCAGCAAGACTGACGGAATTGATTCCGTTAAAACCATGAACAGAAGGGGTAAACTGTCCACTGGTATTGTGGTTGTCCGAGGGCGCAGTCCACCGTTCGTTCTGCACGACTTTAGCTTTGGAAAACGGGGGTATCGAAGCAATTGCGTACCTTGCGGATGTAGGGCTGCATATTCTGCCAGGACCACCCAGGGTCACCTGTTACTTTTGCAAACCGATCAAAGTCAGACGATGAGCCGCGTGTATAAACCATCCCGTCTAGAAGATCAAGCATCAGCTGGATAAGTGCGGGCAAGGAGTGTTGTTTACTTACTGACTGAGCTACTCCCGCCAAGGATATAACCCCTCTGGTAGTCTACCGCCCGCCCGCCCAAGCCATCCTGCTTTGTTGTCGTGTAGTTCCAATCGTACGCAGACTTCGCAAGTTGGGCATAAAGGAACGGTACTATCGAAGTTAAGACACCTTCATTCCTGAGGATCACCAGGGGATGTCAGCGTGTAGATAAAATGATACTTGAAGGTAACGAACGATGGTCCTGCCTCAACCACAAGCACTTTCCAACGGGGGTTTTCTGTCAATCGATTTGCAATGACATTTCCAGCAGTACCCCCTGTAATCAGGATAATGTAAAGGTTTGTAAGGATAACTTTATCATATCCAAGTACTCACCACCGACGACGACAAAATCGTAGTCAAGAGATGGTAAATCTTCGAGCTGATCATAAAGGGCAGCTGAGATTACCGTAGCAAGTGAGAAGAGAAATAGAAACAACTGGAGTCGTTCCATCATGAGCATGTCGGGCGAAGTTCGGTAGGTAAGAGATGTATGCCAATCTATATAACAATACCAATGATTATATATATATACCAGCTCAGTTCATCACAGGTGACTGAAGAGCGTCGCGTGGGTACAACATATAAGCCCGAATCGATGAGCGCACAAGGAGCACCGGAGGCACTGTTCCGAGGTTTGCGGCAGAGGCAAACGTGGATCGATGGCGGTGATGCGCAGTGTATAATAACTTGCTATGCGACCCTTCAAAATTGAGATAGGTCTCCACTACGATGAAACGCGTTTGGGGCCTCTGAATACCGAGGAACAAGAGTAAACGATCCAAATTGACAGATACTTTGTAGATGAGTATCAGTTATCGATTAGGGAGTCCTCCATATTTGAAAGCGAGTAAACTCTGTGCCAAAAACTGAATGGATAAACCAGGTTATATCATATACAAGTGACGTCGGAAAGAGAAAGTGGGGCCTACAGGGCCTTTGGGTCTGATACCGAGGACAAGTTTTTTGCAGGATCGCCGAGGAGGGTATACAAAATCCTATTGGGTGTATACTTTAGCCTTGTGATCAACCACCAAGCCTACTGCTCACCAGAATAGATCGATCAAGGATCACTGGCCAAGTGTTTTTCCTCCCCTGTCATATACTGGTACGCATGGTGTCGCCCATCGGTGTGATTGGGGGCATCTGCGCCCTGTGGATCAGCACAAGTTTCAGCGGGGCTCGAATCACTGATAACAGCAGAGGTTGTCCTGGGGGATGGCGCCACTGGCCAGGCTGTAGACACATCTGTGTCCTTCGTGGCGAACAACGGGGTGGGTGGGCAGAGCAACTGTGAAATACAACAGGAATTTGACAGGAATGCAATGGGAAAGAAATGAGATGCATACTGGGAAGAACGAAATTGAATGTCACATGCATATATATGTGATGTTGCTTTGTTAGATCAACTTTTATCAGTTATCGAGCGTTTGCTTCAACAATTTGGGAGAGCTTAACACACCTTATAGCAGTCATAACCATTGGGTTCCGGATGAGAGCGGCCCGGGGTTCATGAAGTCATTTCAAGTTGAAAAAGTCCCAGAGCTGGTTATGGCAGACGACGGTGTCACTGTTTGGCATAAGTTGGAGAGCTCGATCGCAATGCCAAATCAAGAAGGAAAAAAAGTAGTAGTATTGTAATACTCGTACACAAGGGGCAACCTACCAATCCATTTATATTTTAATCTATCCAAACCATCATCGATGACAATTTGAATGTGTCCATCGACACTCCGGCCAATTCTCGAATCCTGTTTGAGTGCTCCCATGTACACACGCGTCGAAGCTTCTAACACCAATATCCGCCTATGAAGTTCCGATTTGTGGGGGGGCGGGGCGCGTGGGGGCTGTATGCTCGGGTGTTTTGGTGAGATAGTAGCATGCATACTATGTCGCATGTAGTTGACGTATTATATGGGCGAGCACAGATGTCGTGCGATCTCGAAGTCTTTGAAGTTTGTGACTTGAGGATGTTTAGCTGGATACAACGTAGCCAGTCCGCAGCTTAGCCACCAGACGTTCCTCCTCAATATCTAATCGGCAGGATAGGCTCCGCACGTATGTTCGACAGGCCAACCGTGGAATCGAGTGCCTCGTCGATTTCGCCTATCAGGACACTGTCGATGAACGACAACTTGTCAGCTTCTTGTAAGAAACAAAAACAGAAAAACAAAATTCCAAAATAAAACAAAGGGAATACACGCACACTATGTCCCCTTTAACAAGATACAACCCCAGCGGAATCTCCTCCACACCCTCCTCCAAGCTATACACGCGCTCCTTCGAGTCCGATAGTACCACATTCGACTTCTGGTCGTCCCCTCCATGACACCAACAATCGCGCGACCGTCTTGGAGGATCAAGAGGACACGGCCTGTGAAAATACAAAAAAGCTATATCACTAATTCAAGGGAAATATATATGAGAGAACATACAGTCGACGTAGCCCTGCAGGCTGGACATGGTTGGACTCGCAGTGGTTCAAATGCACTGGGGTATTGTCTGTGACTTTAGTGTGTGACACAGAGGTTCCCTAGACTGCTCGCACCTATCACAACCTCCTCATATTTACTGCCCATGTACTCTGTATATATACTGCCTGTAATTGCTTATGCCATGAAGAAATACTAGATTGTCTTATATGTGCTATGCACTGATAGTCGCTGCGTGAAGATGATTTTTGCAATCTTCCAGAATACAATTTCGATTGCTGCAGACAACCTTAGGCTAGAATAATGCTTGTTACGGTACAGGTGGTTGGTTCGTAGTTAGATGCAAAGATCGACGGGCCAGAGTTTGTCGTATCTTCAAGTTATGGGTGGGCTCAATTTGGAATGAACGCAATCATGCCCTGAGCAGGTCATCGAAGGTACGGCACGGCACCTTCACCCCCTTTTTCACCCCACTTCCCCACCCCCAACGACCACCGTAACCCCAACCCAAGGCACTTCGGCTCCAAAGACGGTGGCGGTGGGGTGGGATCTGGTGCATTGGACCCCTTGTCCTCGTCCATGTCATGTATATGTTTCGTTCCCAGCGTCAAAGGAACCGGAATTAAAGAACTCAGGCCCCCAGTAACCGCCGGAAGCCACACCACAGCCTCACTGAGCACCCCCTCCCCACTGCCCAAGCACCCTGAATCCCTCTTCACGAGCTGGCGGGAGTGTAGGGCGCGTTCGAGGTGGCGAGTTCAAGTCTTTGAGTTTTCGTGTCGATACTGGGATCGGTGATCATAAGGGTGCTCATTCGTGTTTGGGCCTGCCCCAAGAATAACGAAGACGAGGACGAACCCATGCAAGAAATGCCAGTAGTAACCCCCGAAACCCAACACCCTTCCTCGATCTCTTATACATTCCGGCGGCCGTAAGCTCAACCGTTCCCGTCTTCTCGATCCCAAACCCGATCTGCCCCGTGAGTCGTAAAGCCCACACCGAGCCGTGGGTCCGTGGCGTTCACTTGTTCTTATTGGTTTCGCTGGTGCTTGTGGAGGTTTTCGCTTGCTCCTGCTCCCTCCCTTTCTTCACCTCCATCGACGTTGTCACACCATTATCGCCATCTTCATCGTCCGTTCCAATCTGATCCTCCTCGTGCACCCCAACAGATTCCTTCGCACCTTTATCTTTCATGAGGAAGAACCGCAGGATTGGTCCTGGTGAGAGGCCGTGTGCGTCTTTGTCTACAAGTCGGTGGCGTGGGCTGAGAGCCCAGTGTTCGTAGTTGAGGTTGTGGGTGATGAATAGGAGGGCGAACCACTGGGAACACGAGTGGTAAGGCCGGTAGGCGTCGAAACCCAGCTTGTCCCCAAGCTTGTATACGTCGGAGGGACAAAGCATCTCTTCCAGCCACTTTGGTCTTGCGCGTGGTGGCCGAGGGGGACGTGTTGATGTGGTTGCTGGTGCATGCCTTCTTCTCCTTCATCATCTTATTATCGTCCACCCTAAATATGTTCACGCTCATCTGTATCCCCCCTGCATCCACTACCCCGCTCACCCTACTTCCAAAATCGAAATACAGCTCCAGCGCTGATTGGGGGGTCAGCATGCATTACGAGGGCTGGGTGGTTGGATGGGGTCTACATACTGTGTTGGTCAGCACTTTTTTGTTCGATGGTGGAGAAGGGACGTACACGTTACACCAAACGCGGGTTTCGAGAGGGCTTGATCGCCTACTTCTGGGCGTGAATGACGGGTCGATGTTGGATTTGTTGTAGGCAATATTTGGGTAGCTGCGGGTTTGGCGTCAGCTTGGGCTGCGCCAATGTAAGACGGAAGAGATGGAGGGAAGGGTATAACGTACCAAGTCAGTAGCGAATAAGTCACCATCCTTGTAAAGATATTCTTCTCTGTCGAGACCACATCGTTCTTGGGGCATTGCACGTCTTTTATCTGGATGGGCACCTATTGCGGTATATTGAACTCGGCGAACGAACGACGCGTATACACATCAGACGCACACCGTCCAACCAATTTGAGGGTGCTAGGTGCTGGGAAACGAGGCGACATGATTTGGCTCGTCGAGGTCAGTCAACGGTCTCCTCAAGCTCTTCGGGCCCATTCCTGGTACGTCGTAGGTTGAAAGATGATGTTTATATAGGCCAAGCTCAGAATCGTTGGTGGCCGGTCTTCATCATCGTGAGTCCTATACGGTAACCGCCACAATAATGTACCCAAACGGAGCACAAATCCTGGCATAGGATTTGTTTGACGATTCTGTCGTTATCTTTGCGTGTAGGGGCCAGATGGTGTTCATGGGAAGAGCCACGTAGAAAAACGGAAGTGATGGCCAACGATGAGGAAATTTCTTCTGCATCGAGGCCTGGATGGAGGTCCGACGAGGAGGCATACATCTCATGAGGCACGTTGGTGGTGTGGATGGGTGGTAGACGAGATCACAGGGCTATGGCGGGAGACCTGGTAGCAAGTAATAATGGAGCCTGAGCGAAGTTAAGCCTTACCTCGATGCCAGCAGCTTGAGTGCCGATGCTCACTACCTGAGCACTCTATTGGCGCTCCCTCCTCCACTTGAATATTTGTCTCGCCATATAGGGTTGAAAACAAATGATTTGTGGCTGTGAGATCATTTCTTGATCAGTAACCCCCACGTTGTCCGTCGCGACACCAGCGCA